>JAOXYA010087635.1:0-11170 GCA_028565675.1 Sorex palustris
CCTGCACTGCCGGACTTCGGGGGCGGCTTGGAGAGTTTCCGAAGCCCAGTTCCTCCCACGGGGGGGCGGGGTGCCGCCTCACCACCTGCCGAGCAAGCCAGGCTGCGTGGGAGCCCACACAGATGCCCCTTTGGCAGGGCTGCACCCCCCAGGAGGGCGGGCCAGCTCTGGGCACAGCGTCTCTACGCCTGACAGTGGATGTTCCTGGTGCTCAGCCTTCCAGAACTGGCTTCTGGGTGCCCTGCCTGCAACCTGCAGGGCAGCGAGTGGCCCCATCACCATCAAGGGCTGGCACCAGACTGCCCGCTCCCCTGCCCCGCCCAAGCCTGCCAGGCCAACGTGTCTTCTGGGACTAGATCTTCAAGCATTTGACAGAACGGCTCCACGTTTCAGTAACTTGACCCGTGGGAAGATGGTCATTCGGTCAAACTGGAGCAGTTCCCGGCGCTTGCCCGGCTACTCTGACTCAGTGCCGTGGCTGACTCACAAACGTGCATGTCCATGCTTGCTCAGACACAGGAGCACATGGATGCTGCAGCAGACAATGGCTCTGCTACCGGGCCGTCCGGGGCCGAGGCAGCCGAGGGGCCGACAGAGGGAAGATCTTTTTTATAGTCATGTTCTGTTTCACAGACCACAGGAAATGCCAGAATCAGAATCAGAAAGCCTGTAACGAAGTCGCAGAGCTGCCGGTGATTCTTACCGGTTGCCAACTAGCAACAGAAATTCAGTTATTAGAGGCTTCCTGATGGCGAGTGCTTTTCCTCTCCCTCCCCGCCTCCCCAGATCCTTCTTCGTCTACCCATTTATAGACACCCAAGCCAGATGAGCTGGACCATTCAATTCAGACTGAAGGGCAGGTATGGGAGGAATCTTTAGATTTTTTTGAACAGATAAAAAGGCAAAGAAGAGAGAACTTATAACCTAAAAAAAGAGGAACGAATATCTACACGAACGATTGCAATGAATAGAGGACTTAGATCTAGACTCAAATAAATGGCTCTAAAAAGGATTTGTCAGTTTGGTCCTTTGGTGGTGGTTGGGGAATGGTAACATCTGAACCCTTAAAGAGGCATAAAAATGTAACCCGAAAATATAGCTGCGAAAACTGCTGTTGGCTCAATAAAATTACATAAAGAAATTTTTCAGATAGCAGAGAAAATCTGAACTCATTGGATAGTGGATGGTTTTAAGGAATTCTTTTTTTTTTCCTTCTTTTTTTAAGTTTGCCAATGTCGTCTGTTTTCTAAGAAATTGCTCTTAGCAATAGGCACCAAAATATCTCTGGGTGCAATGAAATGAATTTTGCTTAAAATAACCCAGAGCGGAGGAGAGCAGGCACATGGAGGAGACACGAGATGCCGCCAGCCCTCGTGGAACCCTCGTGAGACGGGGGAAGGCTCACCGGAAGGGGCCGTTTCTACATGCCTTTGATGTTCTCCCATTAACTAAAAAGGCAAATATTGCTGAAAACCTGACTGAAATGACAGCGACAGAAATTTCCCTTCCAAGTCTTCCCCCAAAAGGCCCTGGACTGTCCAGATAACTTTGGGGGTACAGGAGAGGTACACTGTGGCCCTGTAGGGGTGTGAGCTGAATCCTGGTGTCAGGGGTCCAGAGAGAAGAGCGGCACCAGCCACGCCCACAGCGGGGGCCACAGCATCACTGACTCCTGGCAGCAGAGATGCACAGCAGGGGCTGGATATCACTCAGTCTTCAAAGGAACCTACGGGTGCCTCAAGGACACTGTGCTGAAATGGGTCTGTGACAAAGCAACAAGTGCCAGGAGTCTAGGACCCGAGATGAGGGGCAAAGGGTGTAGACAGGGCCAGCCTAGAACGGGGGAGACGGGGTGGGGAGTCTATGGTCAACGGGTAGCGTTTCCATTGGGAAAAACAAAAACGCTCTGGAAATGAAGGTAGTGCTGGCCATAGCGATGTGAAGGCGCTCGACATCCGGGGCTGTACACACGACAGCGTTTGCTGGACGAGGGTCACAGTGGGTGTGCTGACTGCGACTGAAATAAATGGAAGTCAGTCAAAATCAAAGTGAATCCCCAGCTGCTTCGAGGGAGAACCATGAGGTCTGTGGCCACTGCTCCCTGCCGGGCACTTCTCAGGGGACAGTGTCTACCTGAATCTCATGTATTTTGGGTTTTTTTTTTATCTCCTTTGGCTGTGTCTTGTATATATTTTAATTTTCCTCTGAATCGCTTTGTAATAGGGCATGAGATAAATGGCCAGGGAGAGCGAGAATAGTCTATTCTGCATGATCGACAACAGGACCTCAGGTGGGCAGACAGGGTCCAAAGGGCTGGGACGGGCTTTGCCTGAGGGAGCCCAGGTCATCCCTGCCAGCAGGCCTCATGGTCCTCTGAGCACTGAGAGAACCCAAATGGCCAGGGGACAGGGCGCTGGTGCCCCCAACAATGCCTCTTTTTCCCCTATGGACTGATTCATTCCACCTGGCTTCAGAAACTCCTCCCACAGGTACCTTCTCTCCTCGCAGGTACTCCCTGCATCCCCCCTGCACCTGAGACCCCTGACCCCAGGTGGGGTGCACAAGCCAGCTAAGGTCACTCAAACCCAAAGGCACCCTCAATCCAGCTAGACAAGAGGTCTCTTCCCTGCCTCTATAATATCTGACTGCTCCATGCTCCAGAAAGTGAACCTGGGACCATCACGCATGTGAAAAACAAGCTACCAGAAACTGGTCTCCGGAGGAGAGCATCCCTTAGAGGTGCCCAAAGGCCATGGGAAAAGAACAGGGGTTAAGGGTCCTGGGATAAAAGGTCAAGGGGGAGAGGTCACAGGTGGAGGGTGGCCTGCTGGGGAGGAAAATATTGGGGGAGGGACGCTGAGATTTCATTCCCTTGATGCCTTCTCACTTCAGAAGTTTGCACCTGTTAGCAGTCTGCTGTTGGAATGTGTGAACCTGTCCCATTCCGTGAATTTAGATGGTCTGGCTGATTGTAAACACATTCCAAAGTCATCCTTTCTGGTCTTTTCTCTGGCGAGAGTTGCCACCACTACCGGGCAAAGAATGCATTCACAAGCGTTCAGGTGAGGTTGGGGGAGCGATGTGCCATGCTGGGATTTGATTATTTGCTGAGCCCAGGCGTCAGCAAGCTGTTATTCTGCATCACCTGCTGCCCGCTGGCTCCTTGGCCGGTTGACAGAACCACGGTTGCTCAAAAGATCACCAACACTAGGGGAAGCGGGCTGCCTCTGCATTGCTTCTTCTTCCTCCTTAGGGGGTGCCGAAGCCGAGCCCCCCAAGAGCAGTGACCAGCTCCAGAATGAGTCCTTGCCCACAGCTACTCAACACCACGACGATCTATGGCAGCCCCTGTCTGGGCCTGCCCTTCACTCTCTCTCGCCTCAGCTGTCTAGAGAGGACCTGACACAGGAAACTGGTTCTGCAGAACTTGGGGCCCAGCGGCCCCGTGGGGGGCTGCACACCACCTCTCAGTGCCAGACGCTAAGCTTTCCCACTGGAATTTCACCTCTCCCAAACCACTGGCCGCAGGTTGCCCAATGGCTGAACATGAAATATGAGGTAGAAGTAATCGCTTCCCCTAAGTGACCATTCTAAAAAAGCAAATGCTCACCCACGGAGATGAAAGGGCAAGGATTCCACTCTCCACTCCCGAGGAATGGCTGTTAGCATCACACCTGAAGTGATAGAGTGCACTAGCCCCATCATGGGTGGCAGGGGACAGAGGAACATGGCCATAGTCTGACCAGATCACATCTGGTCAGGGATGGAGGTTCCCTGCCATTGAGATGGCCGCCACTGCCATTCAGGTTTCAGGCCACTGAGAACCTTCCAGTGTGAGCATGACCTGATGGCAAATGCAGCCTGATGTCCTCATGACCAAAAACATGTTCCCACCTGGGCCACCTTTCCTGCCTCTGTGGGTGCGTCTGTGGCTTCAAGGGAACAGTCATGGCCATCTGGCAGGCTGCTATGGGCCTGAAGGGCTGAGAGCCGTGGAGAATAAAGACACAAAGGATTTCTGGCCCAGTCCTCCTCCAGTGGACTTTGGAAGATCAGCCCCAGGAGGGCAGCATGCTCAGCCTCGTGACTGGTGAGAAGGGTCCCCAGGATGAGGAATGGTGACCCCCAGGACGACAAAACTAGCCTGTAGACCACAAGCAAAAATCTGAAACAATAAATAGCTCTGGAAAGAAATCCACCGAGATCAGGATGGTTTGGAAAGAGGCGTCTATCCACCCGTCCTTGGGTCAGCTGTGATGATCCCCACTCCTGAGTGCCTCAATGGGGGTGGGGGGAGCTCCGCCCCTCTCCCTTCCCTCCAACGTGGCCCTCCCACACCGAAGGCTGGGTCCACGACCACCTCAGAACACACGGGCTGCGGGGGTTCCTGCATCAGCGGCCTTCCGGATGGTCTGCTGAGGTGACCAGCTAGGAGAGTCCCGAGAGGCAGTAAAGGGGTCGATGTACTTGCCTCCACATGACTGACTTTGGTTCGATCCCCAGCACCACCAGAGCGACCTCCTGGCACAGAGCCGGACACAGCCCCTATCAGCAATGCGACTGCACCTGGTGAGACTATTGGGCCACAAAACCTGAAGCGCCCGAACTGGAGGCTGTTTGGACAGAGAGAAAATGCCCCCTGGCCTGGGCCGGCGCCCGTCCAGTGCAGCCAGCCATACTCATGTTGGAGAATGCACGCAGCTAAGATCCAGTGGGGTATAGCGGTGAGCGGGAGGTGACATGGCCGGAAGCAGCAATTTCTCGGCAAAAGCCGTGTCTCGAGGGTCCTCCACAGCACTCTGAGAATGCACCGAGACTCACAAATCAATTTGCTAAATTGGCTTGGCTGGAAAGCGCGCATTTGCGCACGGCCCCTGCTGAAAGCCTTTCTGCCGGGCAGCCCCTCCTGGGCTGCTTCGGTCAGTGCCAAGAGTCGGGGGACCGGGAGGAGCACGTGGACTCTGGGGTCAGCTGGGCTCCCGGCACATTCTAGCTCTGCCACCTCGCTAGCCCAGTGACTCGGAGCAAGGCAAGGACCCCTCTGGGCAGAGCTGTCAAGATCACCCCAGTGCCCCGGAGCTATACAAGAGCGGAGCACTGGGCTGTGGGGCCTTTTCCAGCGAGGCCAGAACTGGCGTGGACGAGAGCAGGCCACCCTGGGCAGTTCCCACAGCCCGCCAGATGGACGAGAGTTCTGAGTACATCAATATAAAAGGTTCACACGTACTTAACCAAAAGAGGAGCCTTAATATAAGCATCTGTGAGGGCCAAACGGCAGCGCTAAGGCAGCAAAGAACTCTCGGCTGTCAGACATCCTGCTTTGCAAGAGGTCTGCGTGACTGTGCAATTAGGGGAATCATGTGATTCAACCAGGGGCCATGCAGAGACCAGCCTGGGGCCCGGGTTGCACAAGCAAAGGTGCAGACTGGAAACCAGGAGGCTCCCAGCCACCTTCTCGTCCGATGGTGAAAACTGAGGCTTGCCAGGGAAAGCGCCCGCCTCAACTGGTCTGAGAATCCATCTCTGCATGCACACCCTCCCACGAGGCTGCTCTGCTCTGGGCACATGGAGGAAATGTGCTCTGGTAGGACGCGCCCTTCTCATTCCTATGCCACAAGGATCCGGCCACCAATGCATTTGGGGGGCCCTATGGGAAGGCACCCTCTGAGCATTCATGCCACATGTCATTGTGTCCCCTAGTGTCCCCACCACCCAGTGGGCTGTCGATCTCAAACCAACAAGCAGTGAGTGAAAATGGGCATCTTCGGATGCCAACAAAGGTGCTCGGAGCGTGGGTGCCCATGTTGGAACAGTGACCTCCCTGGACAGAGGTCAACACTTAGTGGAGGGAACTGGGAGCCGGGAGTGGTGACAGCTCTCACTGGCTGGACAAGGAGGCAATTTCCTGCTTCCTGCCCTGAGTATTACTTCCGGGGTAGGAGCATCACTTCCTGTGAAAGTGGCCAGGCCAGTTCTTTCCCACTGGTTAAGCAGAAAGCAACTCCTTCACCATCTGAGAAGCCCTGCCCTGCCCTGTGGTGTAGTACACTAGGCACTTACTCAGGGGCCCTGTTTCATTCCTCCTAGCTCATCTGAGCAGATATTTTCCCTTGTGGATTAGGGTTGCTCCAGAGCTGAAGGAGAAAGAAACCATTCAATGAGACTGATTTTTGTGGAATAACAACTCAAAAGAACTTGGATCCCAGCCTCAGACCAATGAATAGATCAGAGGGGGATTGGGGGAGTAGGTGGGATAGGAATAATCCCTCTGAAGAAAAAGAATTGGAGCTGGAGAGACAGGTAGGACACTGGCCTTGCATGCAGCCAACCTGGGTTCTATCCCCTGGGCCCGCCAGGAGTGATTCCTGGGTACCAGGAGTAAGCCCTCTGAACAGCCCTGGGTGCCCTAAAATGAACAAACAAAAAACAAACAAACAAAAAAAACAAAAGAAAAAGACTCCAACCCAGATTATCAGGGTCACTCCCAGTATAGACCCAAGAAGGAGAAAATACAGGGTTCAATGTTGGGTTTGCAAAGTGAGAAATGAAAGCCTACTAAATTCTATACACTTGTTTCTCAACTCGAAAACACTAAGAACCCAAGTTTTGGGTTTTTTGTTTTTTGTTTTTTTGGCTACTGCAACTTATAAATATCTAGACATGCCCAGATTTTGCCACCCCGAGGATACTTGCTAAACTCAGAAATTTGGCACTGGTCTTTGCACACAATTTGGGTTTTCTTTCCGAGCTGGTATCTTACCAAACAGAGCCATCTGCGTCCCCTCTGGGAAAGGTTCGACTGTGCTGTTGCCGTTGACATGGTGCTTGGCTGAAAAAGAAGAGAGAGAGAGAAAGAGAGAGAAATGCAAGTTAAGTGTAAAGTTCTCCACACGTACTAACACATGCCACTAAACGTGTCGAAGACCCTACTTCTTATTTTCAGTCAGAAAAGGCACAGGCTTATCCTCATAAGCTTCAGTTATTTTTGCTTTTTATTCCAGTCACAAAAGGCCCCGAGGTGGTCCCGTTCCAACCACCGGGCCTAGGCCCAAGCCATTAGGCCCAGTCTGGCCTTCAAGTCCCCAACTCCTAGCTGCGGGACCCCACAACACTCAGCTGCCCTGGGGAGCAAGGGGGCTCTGCGGGGAGGGGGTGTGGGGGGGGGCTTCCCAGAAGGCTCCTGAGGCTCAGAACAGCAACCCAACCAGAGAAGTGGGCCAGAAGGACTCGAGGACCACATGTCCAGAAACAGGAGAGTGGGCCACGGGCTGGCTCACATTGCCTCTTCAGAGACCCAAAAAACCCTCCTGAGCTCCCATGACTCAGGGTCTTCCATATACCTTTGACCAGCCATTCCTGCCACCCGGCCAGGCAACTCGAAGACTAAGATGGGAAGTGAGTGGCTTCTGATTTTCGGGCATTTTCTGACTCTCGGAACCCCACGCCATGGCTGGAGCCAGATAAGGTGTCGAAGGGCTTTAGTGCTCTCCCAACAGTACTGGAAGCTGCACGTTTACAGGGGAAATGCCTGAGGAAGGTGCAGCTGCCTCACTGCCGTCTCCTGCCCCTCCCCTAGCCTGCGGTGGTGGTGGTGGAGAGGGGCTCATTAGACGTGGCTCTGGCCAAGGCATAGCTGGGGATCTGGGGAAGGGGTGGAGGGGTTCTGGCCCTGGAGCAGAGCATGATTCACCTCAAGGGTGGAAAGCCACCAATGCAGGAGAGCGGGCAATTCACATCCTGGAGGGCACTGCACGGGGAGGGTGGGCTGGGAGGAACTGGGGCTTCTGTGAGTCTCACGAGAGGGAAGGGCTGGGTGGGGGGGCAAGGGGTGCGGGTGGCACATGGGACTTGCTCACAGACTCTCCTGGGGAGAGACCAGAAACGTGTCCAGAGGGCAGATGCTGTGGCCCTGGTGCTCTTGGTTCCCAGGGTTTCACTGGAACCCCTGGGACCACAGGACAACAGGGTCTATAATCTGGACTGGGCATTTGGCCATTTGGCCACAGTTTCTCTGCCTCTTACCCCAACCCAGTGCCAGCTGAGCAAAGGCCCAGTGGCAGCCTCAGTGGTCCTGGCTTCTGTCTCTCCTCCTTACCGCCTGACCTCGCCCCTGCATTTAGAAGAGTCTCCTTGGTGTCCACTTGGTGGGCTACCCTGAGGGGCAGATGAATCTATCCGTGTGAGTCAGGTTGCAGGAAACCCCCTGGCAGAGGGGAGGGTCTTAGCTGCTGTGCTAGGATCAGGCCCTCCTCGCAACTCCCGTTCACCCCCAGAAACAGGAGCCCTTCCTGATGATGCCCCCTGTGTATTGAAAATACAGGGTTCAATGTCACTGAGAAGGTGAAGTCGGGCGGCAGGCTCGGCCTCCCGCAGGTGCTGAATGTGGCCTTGACCCAGGCCTCCCAGCCTCCCGGCGCTGAACACAGACATGGAGGCTCCAGCTCTCCTGGGGCTGCTGGGCAGTTTGTTTGCTACTTCCTTTGGCTCTGAGGCCACTCTAGGCTCGGTCATCAGGGGGCCAGGCAATGCTGGGCCAGAGCTCAGGGTTCACGCACACACACGCACACCGCCCCCTCAGCCATCTCCCCAGCGGCCTGGAGGAAGCGTTTAATCCCATTCCCCTGATGATGTGGGCTGCGTCCAGCGACTTGATTCGTTTGAACACGATCAGCAGAAGCCAGAATGTGGCTCGGTGGCAGAGAAGATTCCTCTAGAGCGAGAGGCTCTGGATTCGGACCCCAGTGCCACACAGACACATAACACAGATGAGCAAAATGTCAACCCACATCCTGAGTATGATCATTTCAAGTTAGAAAGAAGCCAACAGATGCTGTGGATGGGGTCATTCTGCCTGGGAACGGCCACCCATCTTGCAGGTTCTTTCTGGAGTAGTTCTTGGCAGGGCCACCTGCTGAAGGCAGCCCTGGAAGATGCCCGCAGGGCTGGAACCCACCGCAGTCTCCTGAAGGGACGTAGGCACCTGGGCCAGGAGCGGCTATGCCAAGATGCTGAAGGCTAAGCCCAGGGCCTGGGGATCCCTGCTACACCCCAGCTATACCCCACACCCCAAAAGAGAGGGAAAGACAGGTAGTGGCGGACTCGGGCTTCTAAGTGTTGGAGTAACTATAACTGTTGGCCAGTAACTCATACACCAAAGTGCCCTATTAAAGGAAAAACTGTAATTTTTTATCCAAAGACAACTAGAAGCGTAAGCCAGCTCATTAAGCCATCTTTTATAAAGCTATTTTGCACAAGGAAAACAGATATTTCCAGGTTAAATGATTACAAAAGAACCCCTGGAAGATGACCCATTTCTGAGTTGGAGACAATTTCTATGTAATTTATTTTCTCACCAACTTTGCTCCCCCGAGTGCTGGGGTTGCTAACACAGGCAGTCCTGAGCCACCAACATCTCAGAGTGGTGCATAAAATATCCGAGGGAGGCTTTCAGCACCCCTGCAATAATTCTGGCAATTTTTACTCATTTGCATGATCCAGAGGATTGTTAGCTGCGTTTCCTGCTGTTCTGTTTGGGGAAGTTGTATCTCTGCCTCAGAGGGCTCACAAAAACAATGAAGAAAAATATTTTTCCAAAATTCCCAGGGAACTTAAATTTAAATTCAAGCCAAAAACCGTAACTGCCATGAAGAGAATTTTCTGGATTTCGATGGGGCTTTATTTGGTGAAGTGGCTAGCTGGTTGAGTTGGGGGCATTTTCTTTTGGCTACACGGAACAAGGGAGGTGACTGGACAATTTCCATTCACAGGAGGCCCCATAATAAGTCTACTTTTTGGTTTGGGGCCATACCAGCCAGGATTTCTCCCGGCTCTGTGCTCAGGGATGACTCCTGGGTCCAGGGGTGAGGCAGTATTCCCTACTCTGTCTCCTGTGCCTCTTCTGCTTCTCCACAGGAATCAAAATAAAATCTCTGCCTCAGAATCGCTGCTGGCACTAACCAGGGGCTGTGCTGCTGTGGCTACTGTTGTAGCTTGAACACTTACTTCCTCCTTGGCCACTCAGGGCTATGGTGCCTCGGCTATGAGCAGTGAGCTCGCGAGACCCTACTCTCCTCTCGGTTCACTCGCACCCAGAAACTCCACGCGCATTTCAGCGCTGGGGGCAGCTGGCTTCCCGGCTCCCTGCTGGCTGCCCTTGAGTTCTGGGAGGAAATCCCCTCATCCTCCCATCCTCCCTTTTGCTTGACGCTTCCCTTAAGCGAGTCATGGGGAGCCAAGGAGCAGGAGGGAGAAAGAGACCTGCTGGACACACAGCGACGACCCTGAGATTCCTTGCCAGCGAGGGCAAGAATTCACACACGTCTCAACTCACGGTGCTTTCTTTGACGGAGTTTTCAGCGGGCAGTGGGGAGACCGACAGGCCACGCTGGGTTCCAGGGCCCAATTAACGCCATGGTCTGGGGGGTGTGGGGTAGAGAAAGTCCCACTGGCAGAGCGAGAACATCCCCGAAGAGGCCCAGCACATGAGCAGGGGTCTCTGGCCTGAGCAGACCTGGGGCGCCTTCGGGAGGCCCTGGTGCCCATCAGCTACAGGAGCCAGTGGCATGGGAGGCCCAGGCGCCTCAGGAGGTCCCAGAGTGTCTGCGGGGACTCGGGTGGGGGGTGCATGGTGAACACAGCGGTTTCCCCAACAGGACCATTAGCCCAAGTGTCCGGTTGCACAGGGACCAAGTTTTGGGCCCAGCTGGGGCACGCTCTATTGGTGGTCTCCCGCCCACCAAGACACTCTCCTGCTGCAAATTCTCCCCAGGGCCCTCTGCTGAGAAAGCGCAACACAGTGGAAATAGGAGAGAGAGTGTCCCTAGGAGAAAGAAAGGGAGAGAGGGAGGGAGGACGGGAGGAAGGAAGGAGAGAAGGATGGAGGGAAGGAAGGAGGGAAGGATGGAGGGAAGGAAGGAGGGAAGGACCCATATCACACATGAGTCCTATTCTGCAGCATGCACCTAAGTCTCACAGACTAATGGCTTCACTGCCTCACTGTGTAAAGACACTGATAACCAAAGCAGCAGAGAAATCGAATCTGAGATAGAAAACCTCAGGCTCATGTAGTTTGACTAAGAAATTCTAGGGGGTTGCCGGGGAGAGAGAGAGAGAGAGAGAGAGAGAGAGAGAGAGAGAGAGAGAGAGAGAGAGAGAGAGAGAGAGAGAGAGA
>JAOXYA010087646.1:0-11170 GCA_028565675.1 Sorex palustris
TGTCACAATGGAGACGTTACTGGGCCCGCTCGAGCAAATCGATGAACAACGGGAGGACAGTGACAGTGACAGTGATTGAATCACCATGAGATAAACCATTACAAAGCTGTTCATGATTGGGTTTCAGTCACACAGTGTTCCAAAACCCATCCCTCCACCAGTGTATATTTCCCATCACCAATGTTTCCACTGTCCCTCTTACCACCCCCACCTCCCCGGGTGTCTTTTCATAGAGGAGACCAAGGTTCCTTCCTGGAGGCAAAGTAGCTTGACCTGAGCTTACAGTTCAGTGGTATAATTGGAATTAAACTCAGTAACACTGACTGTTTGTGCATTAATCTTGTATATGACAAGACCAATGCTTTAATATTTTTATATTCATTATTTTATTTAATTTGAATGTAAGTTAGGTAGTATACTGTAATAAAGAGATTTATAGAAGTTAAACATTTACTTACCAAGCCATACAGTTATGAAGCAATACAAATGAAATATGAACTCAATTATTCAATAATGTGAGAGACATATGGTTTGGTATCTTTTAAACTCCTGCAAAACCTAACAAAGAGCTGCAAGTAAACCTCTCTAGAAACCCATTTTGATATGTGGAATGGTTTGTAAATAATCCATATGCAACCTGTAAAGAAATCAGTTTTTCTGAAGTCCTTCATATCATTTAGAGAATGAAAAATGGCTTTTCTCCTAAGTGGCTGAAGCATTCCTCTGTGATTAATATCGTTAATCTGCTTAGCAAACCATTTCTTTTTGGCTAGAGTAACTGCAGTGCCATTTCCCTCCATATTATCCCCTTATCCCCAGTAATAAATTGGTTGGATCCACATTAAAGAGAATTAGTTTTTTTTTTTTTTTTTGCAAAGGACCCACAATTGCCTTAATTCAGCCCTACTCCTTGAATATCAGCCCTGGTCTCGCCAGTTCTCAGCTGCCTCCAGAATTAGGAAACTTAGTAATAACCGCCAAGTGGACCATTCCCCAGCCCCACTTTGCCATGGCCCAGGGTTGTCAGCTGGCTCTTCTCTCCGCAGAGTTCAAAGAAGCCTTCTCCTTGTTCGACCGCACGCCGAGCGGAGAGATGAAGATCACCTACGGGCAATGTGGGGACGTGCTGCGGGCTCTGGGCCAGAATCCCACCAATGCCGAAGTACTGCGCATGCTGGGCAAACCCAAGCCGGAAGGTCAGGCGTCCAGCATGTTCCCTGTGCCCAGAGTTGCTTGGCCTTTGCGGGAGGGCCCTCAGCGAAGCCTCCTTGCTGTCCCTCATGCTGCCTGGGTTTTGGCGCCTTCCCCGCTTCCTGCAGCTGCTGAGCCCGGAGCGGTTGGGGGTGTGGGTAGGGAAGGCCTAGAAAACCAGGAGCCTCTCTTTCATGAGGGCTTCTTAGGGACCAAGTCCTAAGCAGGCTCTTCCCTCTCCTGGGCCATTACCTGGGCATGCAAAGAGCACAGTTTGCTTTTCTATTGGTTGGTTGGTTTGGGTGTCACACCCCACAGTGCTTAGGGACCATGCACATAGACCATTATATCTGCAAAGCACACATTAGCTCTGTACCAACATGTCTGGAATCAAGAATTGGTCTACATCCATCACCTTAAAACTTTGGACATGGTACAATGTGGTCTTAGGAGCCGGGTGCTTTTACAGAGGAGCTGCACATTTAGAAGGGTTGATTCTCAGTCAGCCCTGGCCGTGTGGTCTAGTAACAACATCTGAATGCAGTTTGTAAATGTGGAAAGGGCCAGTTTGGGCCACATCTGATATTTTGGGGGGGGACCATGTGGTGCAAGGGATCAAACCTGAGCTTGTAGCTCTCTCTCTGGCCTCTGCACACAACTCAGTGCCATCAGCTTCCCTCTGTGACTGTATGTCTGTCACCTGTTGGAAGTCTGAAATCTGACTGTCAGGTCTGGACTGAGTGGTCCGTTGGGCACCTTGTATCCTGCCACTCAGAGCTCAGAGACCCTTTTCCTCTTTTGCCCTTGTCCTTTCAAGGAGTGCCTAGAGCCAGGGTCCCCCTGGACCAGTGACCACATGCACCAGCCATGAGTGGCTGCCACTAAGTGTTGGTGTTGGGGTGGGTCCCAGCCCCAATGATCTCTGTGTGGTGGGGGGGGGAGGGGAGGTCTCGAGGGGGGCTCTCCCTACCCTCCACTCACACCCCCACTCACCTGACTCTATTTCTTGTGCTCTGTGCTCCTGCAGAGATGAACAGCAAGATGCTGGACTTCGACACCTTCCTGCCCATCCTGCAGCACATCTCCCGCAACAAGGAGCAGGGCACCGAGGAGGACTTTGTGGAGGGGCTGCGTGTTTTCGACAAGGAGAGCAACGGCACAGTCATGGGTGCTGAGCTGCGCCATGTGCTGGCCACCCTGGGTATGCCAAGCGGGAGGCAACCTGGGAGGTTGTGGGGTGAATGGGGGAGGAGGGTCTCTGCCTCCCGAGGGTCACAGTCTAGTCCAGGCCTTACGCCTCTGGGCAGGATACCCTCCTTCCCAGCTTTGCTTAACAAGTTTAGCACAGCCCAGTCCTGAGGCCCATTAAGACAAATGTCCTTGGCTTTATTTTATTGCACAGCTGGCTCTATACTTGGGGCTCACTCCTGGCCCATGCTCAGGGGACCATGTGGCCTTGGGGCTGCAGTTGTTGCCTCCTGAACTTGCTGTGTATGCACTCAGCCCACGGAGCTCTGTATGGCCCCTGTGCCTGTCACAAAGCCCTGGTCTGCTCACCCACTGAGGCAGAGGGTGAGGTCCAGAGGTCTGGAAGGCCTCCCCGCAAGGCTGCTGGGGGAAGCCTGGAAGGCTTCTCAGATGAGGGAGCTTTGATTGAGCCTGCAGGCCAGAGGGTGCTGTGTTTGCCTGTGCTCCCTTTGCTGTCTGGAGTGAGAGTTCACTGCCCCCACCTCAGGAGAGAAGATGACCGAGGCAGAAGTGGATCAGCTGCTGGCTGGGCAAGAGGATGCCAATGGCTGCATCAATTATGAAGGTACCAGGTGCCAGGGCAAGAGCATAGACTGGGCAGAATGGGAGGGAGCCTGGGGCCCAAAGGGGTCTGGCACCAGCTGCACTCCGGGGCACTCCTAAGGCATGTGCTCTCTATGCTGGGAGCGAGCACCCGAGGCTAATGGAGGGGGAATGGACATGGGGGTAGCTCAGGGTACACTAGCAATGTGACCTCTATCAAGCTGCTTGCTCCCTCTGAGCCCTGTTTCCTACTGGAAGGAATGGGGTGATACAGGTACCTTGCCCCAAGTATTGGGGGATAGCAGAGATGCTGGAGTTCTGTCTGTCCGAGCAGCACCTCAGCTTCTCTGCTCCTGGCACCGCCATACCCGTCCCCAGTGGGAAAAGTCCCACAGGGCAGGCCAGAGAAGGTGGAGGGGGAGGTTTAGGTCAGTATGGGAAGGAGCTGGGAGAAGCGGTTTAAGAGGCCAAGAGGGGTGGGGTGCAGTGCTGATTGGCATCTTTGTTCTCAGCCTTTGTCAAGCACATCATGTCGGGGTGAAGCGGACAACCTCCAGGTGAGTGCAGCCTCTCCCTCCTGGTCTCTTGTGGCATCCCACATACACCTGGAACCCCAACAATTGACCTCCCTAGAGACCTGCTGTCTTGTCCAACCCCCTGGCTGGAAACTGGGCTGTAAATACGCACCAGTGCCTCCTTTGCTCCCTCCCTGCTGACTCCTGCCACCATGGCCCTTTGCAACTCTCCTGCCTGAGCTTCTCCCAGGGCCCCTCATGACAGGACCACTCCCATGGGCCTGGGGTCTCCTGTCCATACTGTAGGTGACAAGGCTGTTTCATAGGAGAGAGGGTCCATGGCCTGGTGGCCTCCTGGAGGGGTGTGGGTGGAGGAGGGAGGTACTTTCTGCCTGCTCATTGGTCTAGGGGCCAGGCCTGGGCTTTAGCCCTCCCCAGGTGAGGGAGAGAGCAGCACAGGGGGACACAGATGAGGTTGACCTTGTCCCTGAGCCATAGGGCCCTGAGCTCTAGCTCTAGAGAAACAGCTCTGAAAAGACTGGGCTGACCTCTCCACTCCCAACTAGTCTCTGAGTCAATTTTCTTTAAAAAATGGAATGAATTTATTAATCAAGTAGGTTTGCCCATGAGCCACCGTCCCCCTGAGGGCTTCTGTACCCCCAGAGAAGGAGCAGTATCTGGGGGCCAGGGGAACTGGTTAAGGCCCTATGCGGGGTAGCGAGCAGAGAGCTGGGCATGTGTGCCAGGCAGAGGGTACTCAGGACCCACCCCCCAATCCCCTTCTCTCCTCCAGGGCATTAGCAGGAAGATGGATGCCAGGATGACCAGGAGACACCAGGGACGCCTCAAATGGTTCTTCCTGCTGCTGCTTTTTAAAATTTGTGGTAAAATGCCATAATGTAAGAGTTCTTTCTCAACCATTCTGAAGCATTCGATTTTTCAATTTATAGGGTTAGGCGTATTCACTGTGTGCAACTGAGCCTTTCTATCTGAGGAAGCTACTTGGCATCCCCCTCTGCCTCTCTCTGTGTGTCCTCTCTGTTTTCCACGAACTGCACCGTTCTCTATAGCCCCATCAACAGAACCACGGTCATTATCCCTTGGTGACTGGCTGGCTCACTTGGTGCAATGTCCTGAAGGCTCGCCCACATGATAGCTCGTGCCCGGGGCTCCTTTCTTTAGGATTCCACAGTGCACGGACACCTGTGGGGTATAACCCAGCTTTGAGCCTGGGGCCGTTAGGGGATTGTACTTCCCGTTGTTGAGCCCCTGACGCATGATTTAGCACGGCCTCTTCTGAATCTCTTACTGGCTTCCTAGCTCAAACACCATGTGCCATGCCCAGGACTCCAGCTCAGGGACCCAGAAGGGGTTGGCTCAGGGGGAACACAGACTGGGAGGGTGGGAGTGGGGAGAGGCAAGTGGCCAGTGAGGACAGACATGAAAACCAGCAATGGGCAAGAAGGATAAAGGAGATGTGAAATAGTTCAGGACACATGCACACAAGCACTAGCACTGATACTGGAGGTACAGGCCCATCCTCTCCCCCCATCTGGGGGTCCTTGCACCCCTGAGATTGGGGGTTCCCTCTCCCCTTGCAGGAAGGCTTCTCATTTTGTGGAGATAATTGGGAGTCCTAACACTGGAGTCTTTGTAGAGTTTGGAGTGAGTCCTTGGCATCAGTGATTTTCCAAATCAGTTCTATAGGGAAGACTTCAGGAGAAACAAAAGGAACAAGCTTCTCTGACCTCTGGATGGGTCAGAGCTCCATAGAACATAGCCAGGACACTGTTGGAAGCAGAATGTTGAATTATCAAGCTAAGGAACAGCTCTTGAGGGCAAACTGATTTTGACCCATGTTACAGCTAAGGGAAGTTGAGTGTAGGTTCCTGGAATCCTAGACTTTTCCTTTTTCAACATGCCAACCCTTCTTGGAGATTGTCTCTAAGTTAAGCTCTGGAAGGCCTCCTCTCATTTGGTCCTTATTATCTGACTGTTCTTGTTTATGTTTGCTTTTTTTTTTTTTTGGCCACACCTGGCTATGCTCATGGCTTACTCCTGACTCTATACTTAGGAATCACTCCTGGTGGGCTCAGGGGCCCATATGGGATACCTGGGTTGGCTGTGTGTAAGGCAAGAACCCTACTATTACTTATGTGTCCCTACTGCTTGCTCTTTTTATTTTATTTTATTGGTTTTTGGCCTACACACAGTGATGCTGGTTCTGCATTCAGGAGTGCACTACATGGGATGCAGGGATCGAAACTGGATTGACTACGTGCAAGACAAGCACCCTCCCCACTCAGCTATCACTCTGGCCCTGACTGCTCTCTTTCATTACTTTTTAAATTCCAATTAGCATGCATGTGACCTACTTCCGATCCCCTGCACTGCATGGGCAGCTGCCACTACCAGGAGCTGCAGCCAGGCAAAGATCCTGGGTAGCCCCTGAGCACTGCCACATGTAGCATCCCAAAATTCATCTCTGCCAGCTGGAAATGATGACATACCTTCTTAGTATTGGAATCTGGTTAGGTTATTCTTTCCCGCTTTATTGCTGCATTTCTTCACAAAGTATTGTGCCCAGGATATTTGAGAGATTCAAGGTAAAGTTCCCAGTTTGGGGCCTGAGAGAGAGCGCCACAGAGTAGTGCAGGTTCTGTCTGTGGGTGGCAGTATTTGATCCAGCACAGTCCCCTAAAAAGAGCGACCCCAAAGCCTAGCTCTGGGTGTATCCCCTGCACACCACTGGGTGTGCCCCTTCTTCTGGAAAAACAAAACAAAATAAAAGCTCCCAATTATTTAAAAAAAAAAAAAAAAAAGAAGGTGGGTCTAGTAAGATGGCTCAAACAGAGGGAGCACAGACTTTGAATGCACGAGCCCCGGGTTTATTCCCAAGCTACCGAGAGTATCTCACCCCCACGACAAAGCCTGCCAAGCTACCTGTGATGTATTCGATATGCCAAACACAGCAACAAGAAGTCTCACAATGGAGATGTTACTGGACCCGCTCAAGCAAATTGATGAACAATGGGAGCATAGTGCTACAGTGCTACAGTGCCACATGGTGCCCCCAAGAACCAATGGGAGTGGTCTCTGTTGCCCTCCACCCCCCACTCTAAAAAAGAAACAAACCAACCACGAAAGGCTGTTTTCCCTGCCAAAGTAGCATATAATCTAGTGAAACCAGACACAATATCCAGGGCCTGGCTAGAAAATAAGCCCAAATACCACAACTGAAGGACACGGCAACGTTCACTTCGACCCCATGGAGCAGACATTCCCAGGGGCCCTTGGGATGTGAAGGGTGAACAGGGAGCTTGAGTAAAACCTTCAAGGAAAAGGCACCCCATGGGGAGTGCTCAGACCCCAGGGTCACTCTTCAGTAGGCTCTTTACTGAGAACTGGGGCGCCAGCTCAGCCCGGGGACACATACGCTCCTTCCCTTGTGAGGCTCCCAAACACCAGACAGCTGTAGTCCTGTGACAGAGAAACAGCAGCACTCTTTGGCTTTGAGTCGTGGAGACCAAGGCCATGAAGTGGTGAAAATGCTTCCTTGCTCCCATTGAAGGCCTGGGGGAGCAGCAGCTTTCCCCCAATAGTTCTCCAGCCCCAGGTGCCTTTGTTCTGGAATTGCTCTCCTGTAGGTGAGCTCCTTCTGGGCCTGCTTCTACTGAGAGAAGAGGTTCTTTTTTTTTTTTCTTTTTGGGTCACACCTGGAAATGCTCAGGGGTTACTCCTGGCTTTGCACTCAGGGATCACTCCTGGCAGTGCTTGGGGGACCAGATGGGATGCTGGAGATCAAACCCAGATCGACCACATGCAAGGCAAATGTCCAATCTGTTGTACTATCACTTTGGCCCCTGGGAGAAGAGTTGAAAAAGCAAGACATCACTTCCTCGGGAACCACAGGGATCCATGGGAACTAACCTTGGGGTCTATCACTCAGCAGACCATTCCAACGCTAGTTCAGTGGAAGCCGAGACAAACGCTCCACCTCCCTCTGCCTGGTCCATTTTTCAGGCACTGCTCTAGCCCCACCTGGGAAAAAGCAGGGCTAAAAGGTGACCTTACTTCTGAGGTTTTCATGGCCTTATTGCAGGTATTCCAGTATTGCAAGTGAGGATTAGGTGCTATGTGAGTGAACTCCGTGTGGTGAGTGGTGATGTCAGATCTCCCCTCACAGAGGCTGGAAGTCGGGGCTCAGCAGCCACAGTGCAGTTCTTGAAGCAGGCAGACAGCTGGGCTGGGGGTGGAGGTGGGGCTGGAAGTGAATTCTCAAGTAGAAATAACACTGAGAAGTGACTCAAAGAGTCTACTCTGTAACTAGGCCTAAAATAGCCCCCCAAAGGGCATGAAGGTAAGCCCTCATAGTGAGCACAGAAACGGAGAAAGATGACAAATTGCCATCCGCCCAGAGGAAGTTGGACCCTCAGGAGAGGGGAAGCTCCCGCAGAAGCAAAAGGCTGTGGTAAGAGTATGAAAGTGGGCCACCGCTCAAAGCAACACCCTGGGCAACACCCTGGAAACAGACTTAGCTACACAGAGAGCCCCAAGCGGAGGCAGTTTGGGAGAAAATTTGAGAGACTTTGCAAAGGCAAGCAGGGTGCTTCCGCACACCGGGGGCTGTCAGCAACTCAATTTGAGGTGTAGAATTCCTTTCTTTGACTCTCTCCCCTCTTGAGAAGCCCACATACTTCCTCTTGAATGTGGGACTCATTCTCTCTTCACAATCTATAAACAAACTATTCTATTTCACTTTTTGTCTCCTCCAGAACTTTAAAAAAATTGTTTATTTTGGTTCACTCAGGACTTAATCCCAACTCTGTGTTTGGGAATCCCCCCATATGGAGCTGCCCAAACTCAAGCCCAGCTCTGCAAGGCAAGAGTCCTGCCCACTGTGCTATCTCTCAGGCTCTCCTCCTGAAAGGCTCTTTTTCTTTTTGGGTCACACCCGGCAATGCACAGGGGTTACCCCTGGCTCTACACTCAGGAATTACTCCTGGTGGTGCTCAGAGGACCATATGGGATGCTGAAAATTGAACCCAGGTTGGTTGCGTGCAAGGCAAATGCCATACCCACTGTGCTATCACTCCAGCTCCCTGAAAGGCTCTTAGATGAGGGAAGGTGATGAACCTGCAAGGCACCTGGGCAGAGGTCTGGGCTGATTTTTCTTTTCCTGCAGAGAGCACTCCCTCGCTCCAGCCTGAGTTCCACAGTCTCCTGCCGCCATCAAGATGAATTCTTTTTCTTTTTTTTTCTTTTTGGGTCACATCCAGCAATGCTCAGGGGTTGTTTCTGGCTCTGCATTCAGGAATTACTCCTGGCAATGCTTGGGGGACCATATGGGATGCTGAGAATTGAACCCGGGTCAGCTGTGTGCAAGGCAAATGCCCTACCCACTGTACTATCGCTCCGGCCCCAAGATGAATTCTTGTGCAGTGTTGACCAAGTGGGACTCAGGCACTGTCTGATGACAGCTGGATGGAGCTGGTGGAGTGCCAGCGTCCCAGCTGGGCAGGTGCTCACAGCAGACTCGATCAGTCCCAACCCTCTCAGGCGTGTCCCCAGGTGACCAAGGTGAACAGAGAGGAGAGTGGTAGACACCCTCCCGGAGCTGCCACCTCTCTTCTCCCCACCTCTAAAGTCACCTGCCACAGTTCTTAGGGCAGATGGCTGCCTTCTTGCCGCAGCCCTGGAGAGATGGGGGGGAACATTCATCAGGAGGGCTTCGTCCTCGTGTTTTGCCGAAAGCATAATTATCACAGGCTCCAGCTCCAGCTTCTGCCATCCTGGGTACTAGGGACGAGGGCTGCTGTGCAATTCTGTGCCCTCATGGCTCAGTCTCAGAGACGCGGGTCTGAGCCCATGGAGGGCACCAGAGGTCAGGTGAGGTGGCAGGGGGTGGGGGTAGGGAAAGTGTGCCCCAGCTCTCGGGCAGACTGAAGGAGCTTGTGATGGTGCTGTGTGCATGGGGCAGCAGCTGCTTGTGAAGGAGACTGACTGTGCATGGAGTGGGGTTCCTGCCCCCCGAGACTGGCAAAAGAAAGTGCCTGGGCAGCTTCCTTGCCATCCTGCAGAGAGAAGCTGCTGGCAAGCTTCCAGGTCAATTCAGAGAAGGTGGAGCTTCATTTCAAATTCACTGTGCTTTCTTTTTTTCTTTTTTTTTGGGGGGGTCACACCCAGCAATGCTCAGGGGTTACTCTTGGCTCTGCACTCAGGAATTACTTCTGGCAGTGCTCAGGGGACTCTATGGAATGCTGGGAATCGAACCAGGGTCGGCCACGTGCAAGGCAAACGCCCTGCCTGCTGTGCTATCGCTCCAGTCCCTCCCTATGCTTTTAAGATCACATTTCCTATAAAGAAATGTAATTTTGCTGTTAATGCTGTGCTTTTTTTTATTGAAAATGTTTTATAACTTTGCTTTTAAATTTTCTTATGAAACCCCATTTGCAAATTACATAATTAAATAAAATACTTTAGACACACACACACACACACACACACACACACACACACACACACACACGATCATATTTCCCCTCTAGCGAATACTGGGGAAGACCTGGCCATCAGCTCCTTCCCTGCATCCTACCTAAAGGTCACTCTGGCTCTTGGGTTCCGAGTGTGCCTGGGGCCTTGCCTACCTCCCAGTAAAGAAACTTGGTGAGGCAGTTATTAGAGGGGAGGCAGTCGGGCAGTGGGGTCCCTAGGCATCAAAAGCAATAAATTTCAGAAATGGGACTAGTTTGGACAGGGAGTAGGGCACTTGCCTTGCACAGGGCTGACCTGTGTTTGGTCCTCAGTACCACATATGGTCCCCGAGCCCCTCCAGGAGTGACCCCTGAGCACAGAGCCAGAAAAAAAATCCCTGAGCATTCTGGGTATGGCCCCCAAACAGATCCCAGTCAAGCTAGCAGTGTGGTCACTTTGGGGAAGCTCCTGCATGCTGGGCCTTCTTGATCTGTCAAAGCAGTGTCGAGGAGGAGCTATCAGGTCCCCGACAAAGACCTGAAAACACCACAACCCTGACTGCTTGCTGCAGCTGATGGAGTCCAGGGGCCTCACACGTGCCAGGCTGTGTTCTGTTGCGCGCCATATCCCAGCTTCCACTCTTGACCCCTCATTCCTTCAGTTCTCCCCTTCTCATTCAGGGCACAGTATCAATGTTCCTTCCAAATTGTCATTTTCATCAAAATGCTCACCAAATTAGGACTAACCTTCCCTAATGCTTCTTCCCTTTCTGCAAGTTTCTAAGATCTTCCTGTATCTTTCCTTGTCTAGAAAAACACCCCTCGCAGCAGATGGTTGGCTGTTAGCCCCGGGACTCTGCACCCCACCACCCCACTTCTGTCTTCCTGCTTCATGTGTCCATTCCTTCTGTCCTTTCGGTGCATCTCTATCCTTCACAACAGAGTGCAGCCCCCAGAGACTAGCATTTAGCACAGGGCATCGTCGAGACTCTGGCATCCTTTTTTGAATAAGGAATTCTTTGGTTAAAAAGGGCATTCTAATCTCAGCCATTCTTGGGTGTTAGTCTCCTATTTTGTTACTTTATGTTCCACAGATGAATGTGATCTTTCTATGTCTATCCCTCTCTTTCTTACTCATTTCGCTTAACATGATACTTTCCATGTAGTACCACTTGTATGTAAATTTCATGACTTCATCTT
>JAOXYA010087670.1:0-11170 GCA_028565675.1 Sorex palustris
GGTTTGAGGCTGTTCATGTTCCTAGAACGAGCAGATGCTATTGGGCTACACTAGCACATGACAGGGATTAATGGAGATGTTACTGCACCTGCTCGAGCAAATCAATGAGTAACGGGTTGTCAAGTGATCAAGTATCCTGTCCTGATGCTAATTATCATAACTGATCATAAGGTGCAGAACCTAATGTCTCTTTTGCCCACCATTAAGCACCATACAAGTCTCAGTGTTTTTTTTTTAAACTACTTCACTGACCCCTCTGTAAATCTAGGACACTTAACCAATTACTCTAAATTTTTATTCATTGTAATACTTTCATTTTCAACTTCAATCATAGACAAAACTAAGCCATAAACCAAACCCAAATCTAACCCTAACAATAACACTAATCCTAATACTGAACCTTATTCTAGCAACAGCCTAACCATATTAATAACCCCAAATTTAACATTCATCCTAATTCTAACTCAAATTTTCAACTTCAACCAAAGCCAAACAACCCAAATTCTAACCTGAATCCTAATTCCAATGTTAACCCAAACTATAACCTGAAACTACTAACATCTACCGTAGCATAGACTCAATCCTACCAATTTAACATTAACCCTAATACTAAATTTTATTTCCAACATTGCATAGCTAAACTCAAGCCCTAACCCTGTCCTGAACGCTAACCCTTACCATAATCTTATCCTATACCTAACCCTAAGAATACCCTAGTCCTAACCCTAATATTAATTGTAACTTTCAACAGGCTTATTCCTACCAATTATCATAAATTTAACATGTCCCATAATAATAAAATTTATTTTCAACTTTTACCAGAGTCAAACCTAAATTGTAATACTCACCTGAATCCTAACTCTGACTCTAACCCTAACCCTAAGTATAACCCTAATCCAAATTCTAACCATTAACCTAGCATAGACATAAGCTTACAATTACCCTAAGTTTAATATTCAACTTAGTACTAAATTTCATTTTCAACATAATAACCATAACCCTAATACTGAATCTAATCCTATCATAGGCCTAATTCTACCAATTACCTCAAATTTAATATTCACTCTAGTACAAATTTTTATTTTTACTTCAACTACGAGCTGGAGCGATAACACAGCGGGTAGGGCATTTGCCTTGCATGCGGCCAACCGGGGTTCGATACATCTGTCCCTCTCGGAGAGCCTGACAAGCTACTGAGAGTATCCCGCCTTCTCAAGAGGCAGAGTATGGCAAGCTCCCTGTGGAATATTCTGTATGCCAAAAACAGTAACAAGTCTCACAATGCAGACATTACTGGTGCCCACTCAAGCAAATCTATGAACAACTGGAGGACAATGCTGTACAGTGCTACAGTGCTACTTCAACTACAGTCAAACTTAATTCCTAACCCTTACTTGAATCCTCACCTTATTCTAATTATAATTCTAATCCTAAGTATAGACCTAACCCTACCCATTATACTAAATATAACATTCATCCCAATACTTCATTTTCAACCTTAACTTACCCAAACCTAAATACTGATTCATCCCTGAACCCTAATCCAAACCCTAATTCTATAAGTGTAACCCTAATAATAATAATCCTCACTCTTACATACTCTAACCCTAAAAATTTCCCTAAACTTAATATTGATGCTAATATTAATTTCATTTTCAACTTCGACCATACCAAAACCTAAACCCTAACCCTAACTGGAACCATTGTTAGCTTTAAGCCTTACTCTAGCACAGGTAGCACACTACATTTACTAAATTTAGCATTCACTCTGATACTCCATTTTAACTGCTTCCATAGCCAAACCTAAACTATAACCCTAAACTGAAACATAACCAAAAACTATTAACCTAAATCTAAAGCTAATACTAATACTTGCTTTCGTAGAGGCCTAATCCTACCCATTAAAGCTAAATGTAATATTCGCTCTAACACTCATTTTATTTTCAACTTTGACCGTAATCAAACCTAAAACATAACCTGAACCCTAACTCTAACCATAATTATAACTCTATCATTAATACTAACCCCTATCCTGGCATAGACCTAATCCTTATTATACTAAATTTCACATTCACCCAAATACTAACATTCATTTTCAGTTTTGATCATAGACAAATCTGAATCATAACCATCACCTGAACTCTAACCTAAACCCTTACCTGAACCCTAACTAATAAAAACTTTAATCTTAACCATAATACCAACTTTTACCCTAGCATTGACCTAATCATTATCCTAATTTAAAAATAACCCTGATTTTATATATATGTATATATATATACACACACATATATTTATTTTATTGATTTACTGTGCGGTACAGTAACAAAGCTTTTCTTCTTTGAGCTTTGATCATACAGTCATCAAACACCCATCCCTTCACCAGCACCAAAATCCCCCAGTATTCCCCTTTCCATTCCACACCGTCCCCTCCTGTGTGGCAGACAATTTGCACAATACTTTCTTTCTCTTCTTTAATTGACTTCAATATTTCGAGACCAGTTCCACCACCACCCATATCTGCCAAAAAGTCAATGCTAGACAATGTGTTTTGTACTTCTTGTTATGGATACAATATAATGTTACACAGCTACAAGAGCGGCCACCCGCTCTAGGAATTCTAAAATTTTACTAATTAGGGTCTGAAGAGATCACTGCAGCAATTTGCTCCGGTCCAAGTTTCGTTTGTGTGTCTCTGGATCATGGCCATGTGGGACCTTAAGTAGATGGTGGCTGGATGTGGCGTCATCTCAGAGTCCCATGGGGTGGGGGGATGGATAAGGGCCCACTCCTTCCCTGTCCGGTGAGGCCTGGTGTCTGTCTCCACCACCACTCGTACCCAGAGCTTGTCGCTGACTTCTAGAAAATAGCTATCACCAGGGCTCCTAGAGGGCAGGCAGAGGAATGGCACCTGCCCCATTTGGAGCAGCCCAGTGGAAAGGTCCTATTGCAAAGTCCAGGGCCATCTCTGCAGTGAGTTTCTCAGATCCAGGGTTTGTTGGTGTGTCTCTGGATCATGGCCGTGTGGTTTTCAATCTTGTCCATAGCTGAACCTAAACTATAACTCAGTCCTGAATAATCCTAAATAAAATTAACCTTCACCCTTTTATTTACCCTAGCATAGGCTTAACCCTTCCAATTAACATAAATTTAAAATTCATCCTTCTAATAACTTTAATTTTCAACTTCAATCATAGTCAAACCTATACCATATTTCTATCCTAAGCCCTAATCCTAACCCTAAACTATCAGTTACCAAGTATAGACCTAACCCTACCCATTACCTTAAACTTAACATTCACCCTAATACTTTCATTATCAACTTTGATCATAGCGAAAAGTAGACCGCAACACTAACCTGACCTTTAACTCCAAACCTAACCCTAATGATAATTTTAACCCTAATACTCTAAGCTTTATGCTTGGATGGGCCTAACCCTACCAAATTACCCTTATTTTAACCTTCATGCCAACACTTTCATTTTCAACTTCAACCATAGGCAAACCTAAATAAACCCTAACCCTAACCAGAACCTTAGACATGATACTAATACAAACTATAATCTTAACCTTAACTATAATATTAACCCTTACCCCATCTTAGGTCTAACCCAAAAAAATAACTCTAATGTAACCCAACCAAATCACCCTAATAGTAACTTGCATTCCCAGGTTTGACCATAGCCAAACCCAAATCCTAAACCTAGCCAGAACCCTAACACTAACCCTAATTGTAATCCTAATACTAACCCTAACCTGAGTTTATATCCTGGAAGAGGCTGTGTTTTGAAAACTCAAATTAAATATTAATCTTAGGAGTCTGAGCTGAAACCTAAGTCTTAGGCAAAGAGAAGAATTATAAAGGTAAAATGCTGCAATCTGGCTTGTCCACATTTCAACATTAACAAATTGAATACATTAAAAAATTAGACACATATAAACTATCCTTTATATACAAACACCCAATTACCCTAAACTTTAGTATTATTTTGTATATTGTATAGATTAGACTTAAACATGAATTTTCATTGTTATACTCATCAAAAGGTCTTACATTTTTATATTTGTCTGAGTCACAATGGATAATATTTACCCCTAATACACTCAATAATCTTTTCATAAGTGTGCAAGTCTCATTTAAAATGGAGTATTATTGCAGATATATAGATATTATACAGGTGGATATACAAAATCCCTAAAATTTGTTTATATGAAAAATTTCAGAATAAAACATCAAGGGGGAAAAATAACTAGTGGATTAAAAAACACTGATCTCAGCGCTTTTGTTTTTTTGCTGTGTAGAGCTTTTTTTTCACTTTATTATATTATTTATTTATTTATTTATTTTTGGCCATTTGGGGCCATACCCAGTGGTATTCAGACCTTATTGATTTTTTTTAAGAAATACAAACCTTCTATTTCTCTATTACAATTAAATAACCCTGTCAGACATTATAAGAAATTCAACTGTGTGAAATTTCACACACTATTTTCCAAAGTAAGTGTGATTTGCTTAGCATAGGATATAGGATAACATTGGTTTGTCCTTTCTGCCTTGCCACACGGAACTTAGATTTATTGTGTTATTCCCATTGCAGTGCTCCCATTCTTCTGTGTTTACTTGTAACTTCTTTCTTTCTTTTTATAAATTTATTTGTTGAATCACAGTGAGAAAAGTTACAAAGCTTTCGGGTTTAAGTCTCATCATACAATTATGAAATTCCCATCCCTTCATTAGTGCACATTTTCCACCACCAAAAACCCCAGTATTCCCCCCATCCCACACCCATCCCACACCTGTGTGACAGATGATTTCCACATTATTCTCTCTCTACTTTGATTACATTCAATATTTCGACACCAGACCCACCACTATTATTTGGGATTTTCCCCCAACACTTAGCCCTGCCGAAAAGGCAACATTAGACAATTTGTTTTCTATTGCTGACTGAATAGCATATGATGCCGTGCAACCATGTGATTTGGGAATTCTAAAATTTTATTAATTGAATCTGGAGGGATTTCTGCCAAAAACTGCTGGCTTCTGAGATTCATTTCTGTGTCTCTGAGATCATGGCCATTAAGCAGCTTGATCAGTAGCTAGAGGGGCCATTCGTGGGCTGCGACTAGGGTTCTCGTTGGGGTGGGGGAAGACAAGGCCGGCTCCAAACCCATCCAATGAGGCCCCACGTGTCTCGTCACTGCTGGCCCATACCTGACTGTCCAATGGCCTGTGGAAGATGGCAGCCACCAAGCCGCCAGGGGCAATAGGTGTGTGTAGAGTTTTTTGATTTGATGTTGTCCTATCTGGTTTTCAGTTCCATCTGTAGCTCCAGTGGGCCCAGTAACTTCTCCGTTGTGAGACTTGTTGTTACTGTGTTTGGCATATGGAATACGTCACGGGTAGCTTGCCAGGGTTTGTCCTGCAGGTGAGATACTCTCGGTATCTCAGAGAGCTTGCCGGGCTCTCTGAGAGGGGCGCAGGAATCAAACCCGGGTTGGCGGGGTCATTTGCATGCAAGGCAAACGCCCTACCACTGAGGAATGGGCTTATATATGGAAAACCATAACTTGAATTTTCATTCCTTAATTTGCATTTTTTAAGGTTAAAAATATAAGAGCTCAGAATATTTAGTAGCTGTCAGGGATTGTGGAGATGGCTCAGGTGTTAGTGGGGGCTTGTTTGTGCGTGCTAAATCCCAGGTTCACTTTGTAGCACCTATGGTATTATAATAATATCAACAAATGTGCAGGGCATGGCCCCCTTGATCATGTTGCTCTGGAGGCCAAGGGACTTGCAGTTCTGGGTCACAGGAATTGTTATAGTTGCAGACTACCATTGATGGATTACCATGCTGGGGGCACTGCATAGATTGTGTCTATGAAATACACTCAAAGTCTTTCAGAGAAGAGGAAGTTTTGCTAGCCAGGAGCTGTGGCAAGGACCTTGCACACTTCAAGGTATGCATGGAGTTGCTTCAGGAGATAGAGGCTGCAGGATCCATTCTTTCTGCTTTCCGTCTGCTCATCATCATTTTCCATAAAGGAATTTATGCCCTTGTCTGGTATCCTGATGCCATGGAGAAAGCTCTGTGTTGCTTGTCTCTGTTAGATTTTAGGTCTTATGCTTGCAGCCCCAAGGCACTGTAACCAGAAGAGAAGGAGTTCTTAAATAATTACATCCCTCAGGTCATAGCAAGAGGCACAGACCCTGGAATTCCGTCTTTCTGTAGAAGAGGCCTATTGGTATACTGCAGTCAAACAGGCAGGCTTCTAATTAAGCACACATCTAAGGACTGACTATAAAGCTTTCTGGGAGACCTCTGGCAGCTGCTCTTCGTTGTCTCCCTCTTCCTTGCTCTTGAACACCAGCATCTCCCTGACAGAAGGAAACCTTTAAAAAGTATCTGGTGTCCTAGTTTTTGAATCTATTTTCCTGGTTTTCCTGTCAGCTGTTCACAGTGTACCCCTTGGTCACCTGGATGTGGAGGCCAGGGGAAGTTGTGACCCTGAGTCCCACTGGATTGTAGCCATCCTGGAGAGTCCTTGGCAGGCTGCCACCTCCAGGGTACTGCATAGACTGTACATTGAAACCACATCTAGTCTCTCTGTCAAAGAGGCCTCTTTGCTTATCATTGAGCTTTGGCCCAAGGAGCACCTTACGATTTGGCGCACTCCTGAAAGTCTACAGTGGGATCTCAGGGAATGGAGAACAATGGTGGTGGTAGAAGGGGGAAGGGGAGTGCACACCACCTTTGCACTCTAAATCTTGTTGCAGCTCACCTGTGTCTCCCAAGAAGGAACCGTTAAGAGTCATCAGAACTTGTTTTTTTGTGACTGCTACAGAGGGATGGGCTGGAGCGATAGCACAGCAGGTAGGGCATTTGCTTTGCACGTGGCTGACCTGGCTTCGATTCCTCCATCCCTCTCAGAAAGCCCGGCAAGCTACCGAAGAGTATCCCACCCACATGACAGAGGCTGGCAAGTTCCCCGTGGCGTATTCGATATGCCAAAAACAGTAACAACAAGTGTCCCAATGGAGGTGTTACTGGTGCCCTCTCGATCAATTTGATGAACAACGGGAGAACAGTGCTACAGTGCTGCAGTGTTATCTGGTTTCACTTTTGTTATCTATTCACTGAAGATATGTCCACAGAGACAACACTAAAGTCTAAAAGAGTTTGCCACCTACATTTTCTTCTAAAAGCTTCTGCACAGTGGAAGAAAAACCAATTGCTAAAAGTTAGTTTGCTTAATAGTAAAAGTTAATTGAAAACCATGCATCAACAAAGGGTGACCATCCAAAATGAAGCTCAACAATAAAGAAAAACAAGCAACCTGATGAAAAAAAATGGCCAGAAGTTCTGGAGAGTTAGCTCAACCAGCCAACCACATCCTTTACATGCAGTACACTTGGGTTTGATCCCCTGTCCTGCACAGTAACCTTAGTACAACCAGGAGTGACTCCTGAACAAAGCTAGAGGTAATCTCTGAGCTCTGCAGTATGTGACCATCCCACCACCACAAAAATAGACAAATGATCTGAATACACTTTTCCAAAGACACATAGATGATAGACAGGAACGTGATTAGCATGCCTGTTGATCAGCATCCCATTAAGAAAATTCAAGTAAAAACAATCCTGTTCTTATGATATTATCAATGAAAGAAAGAAAGAAAGAAAGAAAGAAAGAAAGAAAGAAAGAAAGAAAGAAAGAAATGGCAAAAACACAGTGAAAAGAGATCCCTGGACACTCCTGTTGAAAATTTAAATTAGGGGACCAAAGTCATCGTACAGCAGGTAAGGTTCTTGCCTTGCACACAGTTGGCCCAAATTCAGTACCCTGCATGGTCCCCAGAGCCTGCCAGGAGTGATACCTGAGAGGAGAGCCCTGAACACAACCGGTTGTGCCCCTCCCCGCTAGAAAGAAAAGAAAAAGTAAATTAACACAGTCATTATGAAAAACAATATGAACGTTCCTAAAATAGGTAGAAGAGAAATACATATGATCTAGCTGTTCTACTGCTGGGTATTTATCTGAAGAATACAAAAGCACTAACTCAACAAGATAGATGCATCCCCATAGTCACTGCAGCACCCATTATTCACAACAGTAAAAGTTGGCATTGTGTAAAATTGATAAAATACAAAACCTAACACTTTCCTTCCTCAAGCTTGATTTTTTTTTGTTACTGTTTTCATGTTTTTTTTTGTTACTGTTTTCATGTTTGTATAGGAGCTTTGTATACACATACTAGAGACTTTAACACTTTTTAAACTGTAGTATCTAAACTGTAAGTTGAAAAACTAAAATATTTGATAATGGGGTTGGAGAGATAGTACAGCAGTTAGGGTGCTTGAATTGCACACAGACAACCTGGGTTCAACCCCTGGCAGCCATTATGGTTCCTCAAGCCCCACAAGGAGTGATTCCTGAGCACAGAGACAGGAATAAGGACTGAGCATTGGTGGGTGTGACCCAAAAAAACCTTTGATAAAGAGTTTAGGGATAATTGAACTGATCTTTGAAATTTGAAATATACAAAAAAATTTAAATGAACAGATAAATGGACATGGGTAGATAGATATTGGATTAAATGGGACACTAAAATATCAAAAGTAGACTTAAGGAAGGACCTGTAAATTCTCATTTATAAAATTACTGTATCTTTTCTGTATATTTGAAAATCATAGTAAAACACTGGAGGGGAGTTTCAATTAACTATTCATAAATACATGTCTTTGAATTTCTTTTAAAATGCCAACGTGACAATTTTCATTCATCAAATCAAATAATTATACAGATTTAAAATTTGACAAGACCTAGACTTATAAAGTTAAACTGAGAAACTTCAGATAGAACTTCATTAATTTCAAAATTTCCATGACATTAGGCAACTTTTTGAGGAGAAAAATTGTCAGAGTTTTGATCATGATGGTAGTTGTGTGGCTGTATCATTGCCAGAAAAAACTAAAACCACTAAATTTAAAATGGTGAATTTTGCTGTATGTAAATCAGACCTCAATAAAAATTAAAAAATAACTGCAAGGAATATAAAAAGAAAAGAAAAGCAAAATATATAATATAGTAAGTCTAGTTTCATGTGTATTTAATCAAAATCAATTTTTAATTTTTCTCAGTCTTTAAACAGCTTTTGAGGTGTAAGTAACATATAATACATATTTATATGGGACAAATTTTGACATATGTGTATACCAATGAAACCATTGTGACAGCTGGTTACTGAATACACCACCCTCCCCATAAATTTCCTTATGCCCCTTATGCACAACTAACTTCTGAGCAACCACAAATTTGCTTTTCTAACACTATAAAGTGAGTTGTATTTTTCTAACCTTCATCTAAAGAAAATTATATAGTACATACTTTGGTAGGAATGGGTAGACTAGCTTCCTTCATTCAACATAGTTATTCTGAAATTCACTCATAGGGTTTTACATTGTTATACACATCTTTGTTCCTTAAAAATGTGGTGCAAGAACAGTAGCAAAAGTCACTTGGGAGTTTATGCACGAAACCCTGGCTACAATTCATACCTGAATCAGAATCGTAAACAATCCCAGGTGATTTATATGTAGGAAAATACTTGAGATGCACTGCTTTAAATCATGATCATGTATTTGAAGTGACTAAAAAAAATATTCCTTTCTCCCAGGTATCATGAAAACTAATTACCTCTAAGATAATAAGTCATATAGTCAAGAAGCCTTCACAGAGTTTTAGTCACCGAAACCTGTAGAGCAAATTAAGAGCAAACAGTAAACCACAACCCTCAGGCAAATAGCCATAACACAGAAGAAAACAAACGATTCTGGAAGGGCTAAGCAAAGGGAAAACAAAAAGTTGCTAAAGCGAAAACTTACAAAATAAGACCTTGATAAACTTCATTCATTTAAAAAAAATTTCAAATGCTTTAATGTATGCAAATATTATCCAAAAATTGTTTTACAGTCAGTCATTATTGAAAGAATTTCATTACCATGTTTTGCCACATGAAAAAACAGGCGCTTTCAAAAAATAAATTTTTTGAAAATTTATTTCAATTAAATTTTACAAGATCTTTCAGGTTGACTAACTGAAGATCATTGTGCACAGAATTTAGTAGAACAAGGGGCCAACAATTTGTACATACTAAAAATAAATATACAAAATATCAACAAAGCCACACAGTTTATGAATTCTAATAGTTCAAGAAAACAGTGGCATGAGTGAGTTAAAACCAGCAATCAAAACTTAACTGTTAGGGTTTGGTTTTTGTGGGGAGAACAAGTGATGAGAAAAATATAGTTTAAGCTATTTTCTTAAATTTTGTAGTATAGAACAAACCAGTTCTAGGAGATGGTCCAGAAACAGTGTCAGTAGGGAAAAGAAGTCAACTGAAAAATACATATTTGATGCTGAGGAAGAAGAAATTACACAATAATTTAAGATTTCAAAATTCATTCCCCACCTGCTACTTTCTCTACTGGTTACTCTCTGTTGGGTATGTATGCATTCTATTTACAGACTCAAAAAATCTTGTTGATTTTCCCTCATACATAAGACACAAGCTTTTCTGATTTCCACATGATGGACCTGGCAACAAAACGAAAAAACATCAACACATTCATTTTCAGTGGTCATTTGAAATAGCAGCTCGTATATTAAGACTACAAACTGGACACTTATGTCCCACTTAATGTAGAACACAAGTCAAAATTGAAAACTTAAGCCCCAACCTGAGTAAAATTTGTTATATGTCATCTTAAAACTGGGAAGATAAGACTCTGTCATACCCCCACTTTCTAATCCTTACTTGTAAACATTTCCTTAGACATAACTTTTAGAGGAAACACTATTTCCTTATAATTTACATATCAAACTTTTATTGCCATGTTCTCTCACATTCCAAAGTAGCATTTGGAAGAGAGAAGACAGGAAAAAGTATAATGATATATTTGAACTAATCTTTTAAATTTACCATGTTTTCACTGGGTAAGAAAATAGTAATTTTGTTGTTCCCAGTAGGTTAGAAATCTTTTAACTTACAGTACCATGCCACACCTCAAACTGAAAATTTAGTACAGGAAAAAATACTTGTTTTCTTCTTACCTGCTCCAAAAGAGCCCAAAAGAGGCATCCTTGGCAATCAGCTTTCTAAACAGCTG
>JAOXYA010087695.1:0-11169 GCA_028565675.1 Sorex palustris
TCCACGGGATGTCAAAAGACCGCGTGGCCGCCCACCTACCAGATGGTCAGACTTCTTCATCAAGATCATGAACAATCAGTTTGAAGCTCTTCATGCTCCTAGAGCGAATAGACGCCATTGGGCTACACTAGCACGCGACAGGGACAAATAGAGACATAACTGGCGCCCGCTCAAACAAATCGACGATTAATGGGAAGTCAAGTGATCAAGTGATCAAGTCAAGTGCCCAACCTGGATTCAATTTCCAGCACCACCTATGGTACCCTGAGTCCTAGCAGGAATGATTCCCTAGTATTGGGCTAGGAGTAAACCCTGAGCACAGAGCCAGGAATACACTCTGAGCATCATAAGATGTGGCCTCCCCCAAATAAACAAACAAATAAAAAAAACACCAAAGAACACTATAGGTAAACTTTTGGGCTGGCCACTGTTCTTCCATCAATGATCTATATTCATGATCTATGCAACAGAGCCAATAGAACTCTTGCATAAGTTGAATATGCAAATGTTCAAAGGAATCATTTGCATCAGTCCATTTAGATTCACTTATGCTGCTATACAAACTCCCAAATCTCAGTAGCTTTCTTCAACTAAGATTTCTTCCTGGCTTCAAATCTAACGGCAAACAATTAAAAAGTATAATTCTTCCAAAGTGAAAACAACAGCAAGTCTCATGGTCCAAATTGATATTAATGAGTCAGGAAATGTGTCTTCTTTCCATGGTTTATATTATGAACATGCATTATATGTCTTTTATTAATATCTGCTATGATATTAAGTACAAAGCTGTATACAGCCATGTTATCATTCAGAAACTCAAATATGATTTAAAAATACTTACTAGGAAGGGTATCCTCATGTGCTATCCTGGCACTACTTCTGTAGCCTCAAATATGTTTTTGATGGGAACAACTCCAGCAGTGCTTGGGGAACACCAGCACCACTGCCAGAAATGCTTGGTCCTTGTTATCTGGACCTGAGAATCCAGTCCACAGTTTGAGAGGTGTGGTTGTATGGGCCATTGGTGCTTGGGAGCAACTAAGATCATACTATTGGGACCGTTGGGGACTAAGCAGGGTCAGGGACCCAATTCAAACAGACGAAGGATGTATCTGACCACCTGGTCCCTCCCCTGGTCCTTCAAATGTGTTTTTAATGGACTAGTTCACCACAAAATAATAACGTGCCCACATATTCTCAGAAAAGGCATCCATCCCAGGTACAGGCAATTAGGGTTGGCATCGCCCTGGTCATAGTGTGTGAGTTCAATCGACACATTACACAAGTAAAATCAACTGGAATATCTCCCTGAGGTTGGTTTACTAATAGAGAAGAGGCTCCCTCTCTTGAAGAATTTCTAAGCTGCAGAGATGTGATGTGATTACCAAGGTGGATGCAATTCTCTCTGCCACATGAGAATGTCATTACCATGAAAGTCAAAAACAGAGGCAGACGAGGGGGAGAAGGATGGGTAAAAACTGGCAGAGAGGAGAGAGAACTAGGGATCGAAGAAAATGACATATAGATAAGGGATTATGAATTCTAGAGGTTCCTATCAATGCAATTACAAGGCTCTCCCAAAGACAATCAAGACAGTCAGCCTTGAAGAGACTGGTTAGGTTTGCTCACTTAGTTTCAATCGCTCTCCCTCTCATTGGATTAGAATGTTGAGGTTATTGATTTTAAAGACAGATAATGAAAGTAAAAGGTAGATTTGGGAGAGATGAAACAGCCGATGTAGTAAACACTATGGCACGTGGTCCCTCTTGAGCTAGCCCTAATGCTTTTTCCCACCAGCCTCCTGAACCTCAGCCCATGTCAAGTCACCAATGAGGAAATGCTGCTTGTACCCAATATTATTTGTTCATTCCCAGCACCAGGCATCTGAGAGTTTTCATTTAACCTTGGATTCTAGGTTTCAGTTTAAATGTAATTTTCAACAGGCAAGAAGTCATCATTTGCACCCCAAGACTACCCCCATTCTGTCTCCTGCATGCCCCCAGGCTTACTCCATATTTTAATATATAATATATATATACCCCCACTGATCTGTAATCCTTTGTTTGGTCATGTTCCCCACCAGGAATGAGCACTGTGTTATATTTATTGTAATAACTTTCCAATGTCATTAGTTAGAAAACGACATATGGATACAGGTCTATTCTACTGGGTTCTATTAATGCATTTACAAATATCTCCCACAAAGATGAAGTTGTACGAAATTTTACATTGGTCACTACACCAATCTTTGGATTTTCAAAATAGGATCTGAAAGTGAAGATGATCCGAATAGGTTAAACTACTCACTGGGGTAGCTCCTCTAACCCCACCACTGACCCTGGATTGAAATGACTTCCTGCCTACAAGAAAGAATGCATTAGCCACCAACTTGACACCCCTCCATGAGACTGGGCAGGAGCCAGCAAGTGTATGAGAAGGTAGCAGTACAGGCAGTGTAGCTTCTGCCCAGCCTGATGGCCCAGGTGAAGGGCTCCTCTGGGGTCAGGTTGGGGGAAGGTCGCCCCAGTCATGGCACCAAGGGAGCTGAAAGTCAGGTGTGGGGCTTCGCTTAGAGCCACTGACACTGGGAGTGGGTGTTTCCTGTTTCCTGGTGATGAATATTTGACTTTTTTCTAGTTTTACTCAGAACTCAGCCAGCTCCCTCCTGCCCCTGGATCATTTCCTTTCTGCTTAACCCCTGAAAGTTCATTCTGGCATTGTCAAGACCCAGAAGCTCCTAAGTGCATTTCTCAACACAGCACTAAATGTCCTGCCTATTGGTCTATCTGCAAAGAATTAGAATCTGCCCAGCAATACCAGTGTTTATGGAAATGAGAAAGTCGGGGTTCAGGAAGCTGTTCCAACTCACAATGAGTCAAAGGAAGAACCACTGTAAACAGGGGCGAGTGTGAAAGTGCTATCAGGAGTCACAAATCACTGAGAAATGAATTTACAGTGCGTGGGGTTGTGAATTTCATTGTATTTTCCTCCTGAAATGTTTTCCCCCCTAAATTATTATAGAGCACGCTTCCTGGAATATTTATTTTTGAAGCAATCATTTTGAAGTCAACATCAGTGAGTAAAATAAACAGATGGGAGATGTGTGCTAGGAGGGGCAAGGAATTAAATTACTTCTGAGCTAACGTGAATGGATAGAGGGTGTCAACACCCCTGATTCAGAGCTGGGAGCCTCCCTTCCTTCCGAGAGAAAGCAGAAAGGAGGCAAATGCATATTTATATCTTCTTGGAAGATTCTAGGTTATTTAAATTTGTCTAATTTGGGGTTTTCTTTTTACCTCTTAACATATGCTATGTATTTTAGATTAGATAAACTCACCAGCTACCTCTGATCAGGAATTAAATCCTTAAGTTGCCATATTTACCTGGGTTCCCATGAAAAACAGGCACTTACTTGTTTAATTTAGTTTTATGCTTCAGCAGATTTTAGATTCCTCCTCTTGTGACAGCACCCAGGCAGCAGAGTCCTTTTTAAGCTTAAGTATGATTCTGTTGTACAGTAGGTCATTTTCTCTCTGGGCTTTACTGAGGACCTGGGAGGAAACACAAATCAAAGGATGAGATGAGTAGGGAAGAATTTGGAAGGAAGAGTTCAGCTCAGCATCTGAGATCAAAGTCTGGACCAGCAAGCCACTCTCTTTGTCTAGTCACTGTGTGGGCAAAGGATGATGAGCACCGGACCCCAGATCCTCCTTTGAAACAAGGACGTCCTGATTCTGAAGGGGGTTGTGACACAGCAACGGGCAACTTCCAGAGATACAAACTCAACACTGCCCATCTCTCTGTCCCAGCCACACATCTCTTTCCTGCCTCTCAGGTCTCAATCCTCCCCTTGTTTTCTCTTCAGACCTGTTAGTTTCTTCCATAATGTTGCTAAAGAGGAACAGGAAGCCAATGACCTCTTTCATCATGGCCCTATGCATCAAGGACACACTTCTTAGGTCGGGTCATACTTGCTTCTCCACACAAGGACACAATGGCTCGTCCACTAATTTGTCCTCTTCTTGCCTCTATTACCAACACCTGGAAGTGTGACAATGACTTAATGGCTTAGTTAGTACTGAATGAAGGGAGCTGGAGAGATAGGATGGCAGTAGGGCATCTGCAGTTGACCTAGATTTGATCCCTGACACCCCATATGGTCTCCTGAGCCCTAAACATAGGAGTAAACACTGATCGCATCGATCACATCTGGTTGTGCCTCAAAATTCAAATAAATAAACCTGAATGAAGAGTTCAGTTAGTGGATTAGAGAGAGAGAGAGAGAGAGAGAGAGAGAGAGAGAGAGAGAGAGAAGAAAAGAACCTATCATAGAGGCCGGGGGTGGAGGGCTATGGGAGGGAACTAGGGGACACTGGTGCTGGGACATGTACACTGGTGGAGGGATGGGTGTTGGAACATTGTAAGACTAAAACCTAAACATGAACAGATTTGTAATGGTCTATCTCACAGTGAGTCAACAAATTTTTTTTAATTAGTGGATGAGTCAGGATGTGAATGTATGGTAGAAAGAGGGAATGAATGGTGTAGAGGCAGAAAGATGGGGGTAGGTAGCAAGGATCCCTTCACAGTCAGGCACTAAGGCCACTCACCTCTAAGAAACGGGGTCTCCCCGAATCAGCCCTGGGCCAGCCTAAAAGCAGACCTGAAGTCACCACAGAGCTCAGCACTAGGGAGCCAGTTCCCCTGACCAGCCTACCCTTCCTGTTTTGAGGACAAACCCTCAACAGCGACTTCCCTTCCACTCCCTGTAACAGACAGATCAAATCAGAAGGCAAAGCTTGAACACTCCTTCCCAGAAGAGAGGGTCACCAGGAGAAGCTGGGATCCAAAAGCAGCAGGGCCTCAGGAGGAGGGTACCACGTATGATCAGATGAACCGAATGTGTCCCCAGTCTGTGCAGGGGTGGGGAGGGAGAGGAGAGTGAAGGCAAAAAAGTAACAGACCACGTGGGCTCTTAGTGATGAGTTGGGGACTAGAAGGGGATTCACTGTGGGTGAAGGACCACAGAATCACAGCACGGCACAGAACAACACCACAGATATTCAGCACAGCTCTTGTGCTTACGGAACCACAAAATGGTCACTCATCACAATCCCTACCATGACTACAGAACCACAGCACAGACACTTAACATACCCACATGGCCATGGAATCATAACACAAATGGTTGGCATTCCCATGTGACCAGATAACCACAACACACTCAGCACACCCCCATGACCATGGAACCACAACATAGACACTTAACATACTCACATGACCATGGAAACATAACCTAAACGTTTAGCATTCCCACATGATCAGATAACCACAACACACTCAGCACAATCCCTACCATGACCACGGAACCACAATACAGACACTTAACATACCCACATGACCAAAGAAGCCACAACATGGATACCCAGCACACCCCCATCGGCCTAGCCTGGCCTCCCAGGTGGCATTGCTGCCCCATCAGCTGCCTGAGCACAGTGCCCAAGCATTGGCCCCCACTCCCGGAACCCTCTCCTCCATCCATCAGCTTTCTTCAGGGTCTCTGACCTGCTCACCTCTTCCCCATCTCATCCCCATCTCACTTTGCCCCCCCTTCTTTAGCTAGGTTGAGAACACAAAGAGGTTCTTGGAGTTGCTGCTGAATTGCCCCCCAAAGCAGAGTCTGTTACACACATTTTCATGATAGGAAGGACTTGGACCCTGGCCACAAAGGAGCACTGTGACTTTGAAGGGAGTGCTGGAGCTGGGTTCTTGCTGCAGCATCTTGGAAAATCCAGGCAAGCAGGCACCATGCTGCTGCCTCCCTCCCCCAGTCCTTCTGTCTCCCCAGGACAATGCCCTCAGAGCCTCTCTTGGTAAAGCGCCCCTGCCCCGTGGTTAGTCTCTGCTCCCACATACCTGCAGTGACCTCCTCCCTCATCCACTGTGTACCCTATGTGTATCTCCATGAGTACCCTAACACGATCTCTTTATCTTTAAAACAGATAGAGGGAGCAGAGAGATAGAACAGCAAGTAATGCTCTTTCCTTGTGCACAGCCAATCCAGATTCCATGCCCAGTATCCGATATGGTCCCCCAGCACTGCTAGGGGTAATCCCTGAGTACCACTGGGTGTGGCCCCCAAACCAAAAAAAATACACTTATATAAAATAAATAAAACCCATTAGTTCAGAAGGATGTTCCTAGTTCCCTAGATCAACAGTGTCGGTGAGTGAATTGTGTCCTCTGAGAACCCAAGCCTCACTGGGACTGTATTTGAAGAGGAGGCCTCTTAGGGGGTGCCAAGGTTAATGAGCCTATGAAGGTGGCTTCAGTTCCACTGGACTGGTGTTGTCTTTACCTGGAACACGAACCCAAAGGAAGGAGCCTGTGAGGACAGCGCAGGAGGGAGGCCATATGCAGGCACAGTGGAGAGGCTTCTGTGTGAATCATTGCTCATATCTGGCCACCAAGGCTGCCTCATCCAAACTTCTCCTGACATCCCCAGACTCCTGACAGCTGGAAGGTCTCACGAGATGGAAGGTCCTCTGTGTCCGGGTGGTCCCCTACAGCCTCTCAGTTCCCAAACCCTCCACTCTGCTCCTCATTCCCAAAGGCACCCTCCCTTTGGGGCTGTTCCACTCTCCCTGTGCCTGCCCACTGTCAAGGGTGCCTGCCGAGTGTGTTCACAGTAGCCACATCCATCTCTGCCAGATCTGCACCTCTGTCTGGACACTGGGCTGAGGCTCAGACACCTGCAGGATAAACCACCCTCTGCATACAGACTGGATCGTCCATGGTGGATGTGAGCGCCTCATGGGTCGACAACACCAGCATAGCCAGGTGGGTGGTGAGCGTATAGAGTGAAAGAGATCACGGGAAACTGGGCTAGATCACTGTGGTCAAGCTACCCAATAATGTTTCTCTGTTACATAATAATGCCAAACTTCCAGAATCTGAAGTAACTGCATCACCGATGGTCCAGCACAAAGAATCGCCCAGCATTCTGGCTCACCAAATAATACAGGACTGCTGTCCCTGGAATGACTCAATGATCTCCTCCATGGCAGGACTCCACAGCTGGCTGTGACCCTTATCTTCTAGGGGGTATCTGGCAATATCTAGAGTAATTTCAGGTTGCTGCCCAATGCCCACAGCTACATTGTGGCTGGGAACCTCATATCCTACAAATGCCAATCATGCCCCCCAAAAAAGCCAACGGTTACAAGTCTGCACAGCCCACTCCCCCACACTCAAATACCAAAAGTTCCAAGACTACAAATCCCTCCCCCTCACACCCACACACAATTCCAACAGTTCCAAGTCTACAAGCTCCTGCCCCGAAGTCAGGTTGCTGAGGATCTATCACAGTGAGTTCACACATAGATCTATTCCCAAAACCAGCTTCCACATTTACAAGAATACGCATGGCTGAAAGTGACAGAGCTTAAAGGAGAAATATCTAGAAGGAGACTAATGCCCATACACAGAGAATCAACTGTGGCCTAGTCATGCAACTGAGTATTGTGTCAGAATCATGCAGTTTTGATCACTATAGCTTTATAATACAGTTCCAACTTAGGTAATAAAGTACCTCCCAATTTCTTATTTTTCAGTATGATTTTATTTGTAGTCTTTCCTGATTCCATACAAATTTTATTTATTATTTTTCTAGATCCTGGAAGAGTGTCATCTGAATGTGACTTATTTTTGTGTATTGACTTTGTAATAAGCCACTTTGCTTTAATTATTTATTGTTTCTAGGAACATTTTGTGGACTCTAGGATCTTCTATATATATTATCATGTCATCTGCAAATAGTGATAGTTTGAACTCTTTTCCAATTTGGATCCCTCTGATTTGTTTTTCTTGCCTGATTGCTATAGACAGGCAACATATGTAAAACATATGGAGCCAGCTCAAGATCATCAGTTGTTCATAGTAACCTTTCATTTCATATATATGTATACACTTATGTACATATATATGCATATATATAAAACACCTCTTATATTTTGAATTTCTGAAGGTTTATCTATCTTTGAGGTCAGATCAAACGAGATAGGTGGTATGGCTGCGATAGCAAAGCAGGTAGGGCATTTGCCTTGCACGCGACTGACAGAGCCGACCAAGGTTCGATTCCTCCACCCCTCTAGGAGAGCCCGGCAAGCTACGGAGAGTATCTTGCCCGCACGGCAAAGCCTGGCAAACTACCCACTACATATTCGATATGCCAAACACAGTAACAACAAGTCTCACAATGGAGACGTTACTGGGCCTGCTCGAGCAAATCGATGAGCAACAGGAAAACAGTGACAGTGGTTTAAAGATAAAGTCTTAACTTTATCCAAATGTAGTTTCAAGTCTCAAAGTCCCTCAGTCTAGATTATATTTTGTATGCCCTTTGCCCCACCCGGCAGAGGCTGGGAACCTACCCGTAGCATAATCGATATGCCAAAAACAGTAACAATAATGGCCCTCAGGGGCTGGAGTGATAGCACAGCAGGGAGGGCATTTGCCTTGCACATGGCTGACCCGGGTTTGATTCCCAGAAGCCCATATTGTCCCCTGAGCACTGCCAGGAGTAATTCCTGAGTGCAGAGCCAGGAGTAACACCTGTGCATCTCCAGGTGTGACCCAAAAAGGAAAAAAAAGGGCCTCATTCCCCTGACCCTGAAAGAGCCTCCAATATGGCAGTGTTGGGAAGGACGAGTAAGGAGAGGCTGCTAAAATCTCAGGACGGGAACAAATGGAGACATTACTGGTGCCCGCCTGCTCAAACAAATCGATGAACAACAGGACAACAGCGATATAGTTATACACTAATGTCCTTTGCCCGACACATAATCCATTTTTAGTTCATAACATCGGAAAGTTAACAGATAACCATTATCAACAACCATCACTTACAGATGGGTCCTTCACAAGACACAATTTGAGAAATACTACTCTGAGAATCTTCTCTTACCTTCCCATTTTCACAGTATAGAAAGAGTTCAGCAAACATCTGCCTCTGTATGTTAGTTTTTATGACCTGCCGGAACTCATCTGCATAGCGGCAAAAGTGCTTCAGCAGTTCCTTAAACATTTCACTTTCAAGGTCTGTTGCCTGCGAAGAGATGTACTGCAGAGGAAAAGAGGATCATTGATTCATTTAAAATCATAATTTTTAAAATGTATCCTATTTTAAACACTATGATTTACAATACTATTCACAGTATGGTTTCATGCATAAAATATTCCAGCACCACACTGTCCACTGAAGTTTCTGCTTCTCTCCACTATTGTTCCGTAAAATCATAATTTTGGATTTTTTGCTTTGTTTTGGTTTGGGAGCCACAGTCGGCGATGCTCTGAACTTACTCTTGGCTCTGTGCTCAGGAATCACTCCTGGTGGTGTTCAGGGAACATATGTAAAAATCATAAATTAAAAAATATTTTTTAAATCCTGGAAACTGAGGAATAGCTTAAAAGGCAGAGCATATGCTTTGCATATGGGATCCTGAGATTCAATTCCTTGGACCACATGTTCTCCTGAGCACAACCAGGAGTCACCGCTGAGCACCACAGGATGTACCCTACCCCCCAAGATTTTCCCAAGAATTCCTTCAGTGTGCTTGAGATCCTAGCAATGCTCAGAGACTCTCTTGGCTCTGCTTAGGAATAATCCCTGAAAGTACCCAGGGGACCATATATGGTGTGAGGGATTCAAACCAGTGTTATCACTCTAGTCCTTGGCTGCAATTTCTCCCCCTATCATTTGTCATTTAGTTGAGCATTGTTTTAATGTTCATTCTATTCTATAGAGTGTACTGCAGAGAGAAGTGATATAATAGTCTGGAGGGACAGTTTAAAGGTGCTTGTTTTGCATGTAACCGACCCTGGCTTGATACCAGCGCTGCACATGGTCCCCTGAACATTGCCAGTAGTGACCCCTGAATGCAGAGCCAGGAGAAACCCCTGGGCACTGCTGTGTATGATGCCCAAAACAACAATTTAAAAAAAAATTCTCAACACCACTGGAGTTTTTATTCACTCCATTCAGTTCTACAGGGCTAAACCCAGTGGTGTTTAGTTGGACAGGCCTGGGGTGCCTCAAACTCAGGGCTTGGCACATGCAGTTGAGCCAAATCCCCAGATCATGAAGATTTTTTTGTATTTACTTTGGTTTGGGGACCACAACCAGCAATTCTCATGGGTTACTCCTGACTCCTGACTCAGGAATTACTCTTGGTGGTGCTCAGGGGACCATATGGGATACCAGAAATTAAACCTAGGTCACCCACATGCAAGGCAAGTTGCCCTACCTAGTTGCCCTACTGTACTATTGCTCTAGCCCCTGAAGCCTCTTTTAAAAATGCAAATGTAGACATAGGTCTGTTTAATGGTCTCAGACAGTGTGATTGATATAAAAGACAAGTATAATAAAGTGACCTTCTCTGGGAAGGCCACTGGGGAACAAGAGCAGAATGATAGATACTTAAGTATCTGCATAATAAATAAAAGAAACAACTTCTTTAGATGTAAAAGATAATCTGATTAGACATTTAAGGACATTAATTTTGAATGAAATAACTTAATGGAGAAATATTGAGAAGTTTGTCCTTTTTTTTTTCAAAAGTTCCTTTAAATCTTCTTGCAAAACTGGTTTCAAGGCCATGAACTGCCTAACTGTTGCTTGTCCATGAAGCCTTACATTATTCCTTCAAATTTGAATGATAATCTAGCTGGATAGATAATCTAGCTTGAAAGATCAAATACGACATCATTGGTCTGACTGAGACGAGAAGGCATCAACCACATCATGCCATTTTCGACACTGGAGAAGGACTGTTCCTCAGAACATGTGACAAAAGAGGCGTCGGTAGTGTCGGTGTCTTGTCAACAAGAACTTGGCCATGAGCATTGTTTAATTCAAATGCCTAGCAACCCAAATCGGACGATTACACTTGAATAGATGTGGCTCACTGCCAGCAGTTTCTATCTTCATTGTCTATGCACCAACATTCAGTTATGATGAAGGAGATATTGAGAAGTTCTACATGGAGCTGGAGAAGTTCTATAAAGAAGACACACCTTCTACAAGATTGTTGTAGGTGATTTTAATGCCAAGATAGGACCGAGAAGATCAGCCAAAGAACTCCACATTGGGACCCATGGCCTAGAATGGAA
>JAOXYA010087705.1:0-11169 GCA_028565675.1 Sorex palustris
CATGAGGTACAGTTGTAGACTTACAAATTTTTGTGCTTGGGTTTCAGTTATACAATGATTGAGTACCCATCCCTCCAACGGTGCCCATTCCCCACCTCCAATGCTCCCAGCATCCCTCCCATCCTCCCACCCCCAACCCCACCCCACCCCTGTGGCAGGACATTCCTTTTTGTTCTCTTTCTCCTTTTGGGTGCTGTGGTTTGCAAAAGAGGCATTGAGTGGCTATCATGTTTGGTCTATAGCCTATTTTTAGCATGAATCTCTCATCCTGGGAGGGTCCTCCCAACACCCTTTACTGGGTGCTCCCCTCTCTATCTGAGCTGCCTTCTCCCTCAGCATGTGCAGCTGGCCTCCAAGCCACGGAGTGAACCTCCTGAAAATGACAAAGATCTTTGTAGGCACCGAAGGATCCCTCACTTGGAGACTTGTGCTGCTCACACTCCACATTCTCCTGAGTTCTCACTAAGGTGAATGATACCATTGAGATTGGCTTGGAAATGTGCAGGCAAGATCATTGGTTTCATTGAGTTGGACTCTGGCAACCTGCGTGTGGAGAACGCAGGTAGTAACTGGGGAAGAATTGGCGTCATCACCCACCAAGAGAAACATCCTGTTTCTTTTGATGTAGTCCTTGTGCCAATGGCGCTAGCTTGGCTATCTGCCTCTCCAACATTTTTGCAATTGGCAAAGGCAACAAACCAGGGATTTCTCTTCTCTGAGGAAAAGCATCTGCCTCACCTTTGCTGAGGAGAGAGACAAAAGATTAGAGTCCAGCAGAGAAGTGGGAGGCAGAGGACATATAGCTGAGTGGAAGGGTCTTGCTACTTAAAGTTAATGGAGCATTTGAAAAAAGAAGACTCTGATTTATCAAGTTGCCAGGACTTAAATTTTGAAATGTTTTCTTCTCTGTTATAATGCAGTACAAGAGACTTCAAAACATTTTATCAAATGCATTTTTTAAATTTCCCAAGTTGTCTTGGTTATAATAGTCTAAGATATTTCAAAAAACCAATATCCTGTGTATCAAATGTGTGTTTTTTTTTAATTCCCCCAAATGTTATGTCATCTACGGCTATTTTAGTCTTCAGGACTCAAGTAGAACCACAAAAATTTTAGCCTTCTTTCCCAGAAGAATTCACTGTGCCTCTATTATAAGGAAGAAGAGATGCACTGGGAACATTGTAACCGCCCTCGTCCTCCGAGATGAGTGACAGTGAAGTCCGGCTAACTGAAAACTAATGCAGGAGAGGCTCTGGCTTCAGGAGAGACTGAATCAGTAACTGTCTGCAGGTTTAGAACTGCACCGAAGGGCATGATCCCCACTAAAATCTTCTAGAACACACAGCCAGGAGCCTGCCTGTGTGATCTTCACAGTGGTAAATACGGTCAGATAAATCCATGCTTTCTTTGGAGAGTTCTCTGTTTCCAATGTTTCATTTTACTTGACATGATTCAAAGAAGTGGAGCCAAGGTTAAGAAAGGGCTTTTTTTGTTTATTTTGCTAGATGGAAACAGATGTGTTTTAGAGACCAATCCCTCACGAGAGCTGAAGGATTGCAATCAGGGCCCAGACATGATTACGTTTATTCATCCTGAGGTTTCTCGTTTTATGGCATAGCTTTCTTCTTTTAATTTAACCCTAAAACTTTCCTAAGCTATAGTTTGCATTCTATTCTCTTAAAAGAGAAATAAAGCATTGTTTAAAAAAATCTAACTGTAGCTTCCTGTTCAGCTGTCAGGTAATCTCGAAACAGAGTCACTGTCTCTGTCCAAGGGCTGCTATTCTACCACTTTCTTCAAAGAGGGAACTGTTTTTTTTAATTTCAATACAGCATATAATAACTTTAAAAGGCATCTATCTATACAGGAATATAATTATTCCATAAACAATGGTTTAATATGAGTATTATGATTTGTTTTGTTTTATTTTGGGGGAATGCTCAGGGCTTACCCCTGGCTCTGTGATGAGGAATTATGCCTGAAGGAGGGGGGTAGGGTGGGTGCTCGGGGAACCATATGGAGTGCTGGTAATTTAAACCCAGGTTTACTGCATGCAAGGCAAGCATCCTACTCTCAACACTACGTCTGCAGTCACAGTATTATTATTTTTAAATCATTACCCCAAACCTCTTTTTTTGTACTTCCTCTTGCCTTCTTCTCTAGAACAAATCTGTCACAAACCCTCATGTAGAGACTTGGCATTTGCACCAGGAGAGGGAAAGGTCTGGTGCGCCCTCAGGACTGCAAGCATCTGTACAGAAGGAAGGCCTCCAGGGTAAGGAGAGGGTGTGTCCCCGAGGGGCCTGGCTTGGTGTCAGATGCAGGTAGGATGAGGGGTCCACATGGTGGCCACCAGGAAATGGGGTAAGAAGTCAGCGCTGTGAGGATGGGTGACAGTGGCAAAAGGAAATGGGTGTATGCAAGAGAATTGCTGAAATACACCAATGAATCAAGGATAATAAGAGCCAGGGGGATAAATATGGAGTGTGGGGATGATGGGTTAGAGCCGATGGCATCAAAGTCACCCTCATAATCTTCAGTGTTGTGCCTCTCTTTGTGTTTTGTACGTGTGTATCCATACAGATGCTCTCTGTATTTGTGTATGTGTGTGTATGTAGATATTCAGTATCGAAAGGGAGGCAATGAGAACAGTAATGATAGTAAAGAACAATGATTTCATCTTGATTTCCAATAAAAATTAGTCCTGCAAAAGGGCCTGAAATGTTTGAGACGCAGGTGACTCTCGAGCTGAGAAAGAGAACGTGCAAGTGACCTTGCAACCGCTCAGGGTCCCATTAATAAAGAAATGTTCAAAGCACTGGGGGCGGGAGAGAGAGCGCAGTGGGTAAGGTGGAAGCCCTGAGCACAGCTGGGTGTGGCCTTGAAACAAACAATAAAAAAAAAACCGAAGAATTATGGCTGGTGTATCAAGAAGGCCAGAAAGCCAGTTTATGGGAAGTCCATTCCTAAGGAAGAGTCAGCAATACCTGTGTTTTGCCTAACTATCGGTGTCTAGTATGGAAAATGGTGGGACATGGATGGTTTATCTGGTTGACAGCCCTCAGGATTTTACTAGGGTTCAATCTGAGGACTTTGTCCCAGAGGTGCAGGGACCTGTGGTTACCACAAGACACAGGGCACTCACTACCAAGGGGATGGAGTGTTCGTAGGATTGCTGTGGTCGAGCAGTGCTGGGCTTGAGGAGAGTGAGGAGCCTAGGAACACCTGCAAGCAGCCCGGGGCCTGGTGGGCTGTGTGCATCCCCTCAGCATCTCACTGACCCCTGTAAAGTTTCTATTTACCCACACTTTTCTTTATGGCTCGTGTTTGTTTGTTTGTTTGTTTGTTTTTGCTTTTTGGGGGGTCACACCCAGTGATGCTCAGGGGTTACTCCTGAATACTGAATACTCAGGAATTACTCCTGGAGGTGCTCAGGAGACCATATGGGATGCTGGGGATCAAACCTGGGTCAGCTGCGTGCAAGGCAAACGCCCTACCCACTTGGCTGTTACTCCAGACACATAGCTCGTGTTTTTGCAGGTCCTGTTTTATAACTGTTTTTCCTACCTCACGTTCATAAAAAACAACAACAACAACAACAACAGTGTTTTATATTGCCTTCTAAAGGTTTAGAAGTTTCCCTTTGGTACCCAGAGAGACAGTGTGAAGGTCCAGGAACTCACCTCACAGGCAGCTGTGGCCACAATGACCCAGGCACCACACTCGGCCCCTCAGTACTGCCAGGCGTGGCACTCCAGCACCGCTGAGCATGGCCCCCAGCAGAAACAAAATACTTAAAAAAAATTTTTTTTGCCATTCACAGTTAGGTTTTTATGCCTCAGAGAATGTTTGTTTGTGCATGACATGGAGTGGAGCAATTCTTGCTCTATTTGCATGTGACCACTCTCCCAGCCCTGTAAACCAACCACAGGCATTGTACTTTGGAGCCAGAGTCTACGTGTGCTTTATGAGGGTGAGCCCTGGGTCCCATTCCTGACTCAGTAAAAAGGGGGGAAAAATGAAAGAAAAAGTTGTAAAAATAAAAAGATAAGAAAGTAAAAAAAGAAACTGGAGAAACTGTATTTTTCCCATCTGACTGTTCTGTCTCAACCAAATCCCATTCTCAGAATTACTATAACCTTATTAAAAATGTTTAACCTGGGACCCAGGAAGAAAGCTCCAGGGAATGAGAGTAGCTTTGCTTGCAGGGGCCCAGGTTCAATCCCCAGCAATGTATTAGTTCACAAAATAAAGATGAAAAAGAATAGTATGAAAATCTTGAACTCATAGATATGACATATCAAATAAAAGAATAGAATCTTAAATTCAAGCAAAACTGATAATTTTATGATATTTTTTAAATGCATAAGATAATTTTTAAAAATGCAAGCCACCGCTATCAAAAAGCAGGTAATTTCTAACTAAATACTCTATTTTCCCCCAGAAAAAGTAAGATAGAACCCAGGGACTAAAAGTAGAATACATTAAAACATCTGGGACACGATCCAAAATTATTCAACAAAAGAAGAATTAGGACAACATGACCCATTCTCAAGAGAAAAGAAAACAAATATAGGCCAACCCTGATTTGAGTGAAACGCTTAGTTGAGAAGAAAAATCAACATATATTATCACTACATTCAATGATGAAATGAGGGGGGAACCACTTAAAATAAATGAAAATATATATAAAATCTCAACAGAGAAATGAGATCTATTCCACAAAAACTAAACACAATAATTTCTTTTCTGTGCTGGGAATAAAAGCTGGGCCTCACAGAGGCAGGCCCGATGCTCACTACTTAATCACATCCTTGGCCCATCAAGCTTAAATTTTAGCATTATAAAAATAGACTACCTGGAATATAAGATTCTCTAAACTTAGCAGAAAGGAGATAGCAAGAAGATATTCCATACACTTAAAAAACAATCAGCACTGTTCATCTTTTCTCTCAACTTTTACATACTTAAGTTACCTTGCTATTTCCGAGAGGAATTTCTTTTCCTTTCATGAAATTCCTTTAGTGGTTTGCCTGAGAAACCATTAAAAACCTGAGTGATGATTCCCAGTACCACCTGGTCCCTGAGGCTCTCCTGGGGGGGGGAGCATCCCCTGAGCACAGAGCCAGGAGTAGTCCCCGAGGACTGCCGGGTATGGCCTAAACCTTCCCTTGGCCAAATCTGAGCGATAAACAATGAGGGTTGCATATTCTCAGTGAGCGGCTTTGTAGACCTCATGCCACACCGTCTGGCCTGGAGAGTTCCTATGGAGAAAGGTGCTGATCATCTAATGCAGAGTTCCTGATAGGTAACACTTGGCTTTTCTCTTGCTGCCTTTAATATCCTCTCTCTTTTTAGAGAACAAAAGGGAATGCTCTGCCACAGAGGCAGGGTGGGATAGAGGGGATGGGGGGTGGGAGGGACACTGGGATCCGTGGTGATGGAAAATAGGCACTGGTGGAGGGATGGGTATTTGATCATTGTATAATTGAAACCCAAGCACAAAAATTTGTAAATCTACAAATGTACCTCATGGTGTCTCACTAATAAAATTTTTTAAAAAATATTCTCTCTTTTTTTAAATGTTTGACACTTTATATCTTGGTGTGTGTCTGTTTGGGTTTATTTTATAAAGAACGTTATATTTCCCAGTCATGGTCATCTAAGTCCTTCCTCAGCTTGGAGAAGTTCTCGGTTATAATTTTTCAGGAAGGATTCTTCCCTGTTCTTCTCCCTTTTTGCTCTTTTTCAGAAATCCTGTAATGAGAACGCTGTTCCTCTTGTGGCCATCCCATAAAGCTCTTACATTGTCTTCACTATTTTAACTGTTCTTTTTTAAAAAAAATTTTTTTGGATGAATTGTACTACTTAACATCCAAGCTCACTGATTCTGTTTTTTTTTTTTCACTTCATTTCTGCTTCTGACCCCTTCTGTTTGTTTTTGTTTTAAATTTCACTGCTTTTTCTCTCTAGCTCTGTGATTTCTTTGAACTTTGCTCAAATGTTCTCTCCTACTCCTTGACTTTGCTGGCATGGGAGACAGACCTCATACTCTGTTGATCTCATATTAGGGCTCATAGTCACGCTTGGCTGGGAATCTCTTCCATGTGCTCACGTAGGCCAGTGATAATAGCAGCTCTTCCTAAAAGGTGGTCTTGGTCTGAGTGTGGGTGGGTACCACTGGCCTCCTGTTAGGTCTGCGGCTCCACGTGGGATTGGGTAGGGGCTGACGGCTGTGGCTAAGTGGACCTGGTCTGGTCAGTGCGCAGGACTTAGAGCTACTAAGCCCTCAGGGACACTTATGTGCCAAGTTCCAAAGGACCTGAAAGGCCACTGAGGGTAAGCCATTAGGAGTGCCCGAGGGCAGCTCTATGCCAACCTGAGGAGCCTGAGACGTTTCAGGGTTGGTAGGCCTCTGAGTAGCAGCAGCCCGGGTGACAGCTTGGAAGTCTTGGCAGGGTAGATTCCAGGAAGGCTGGAGACTCAGTCTCCATCACCAGCACACATCCTGGAGCTGGCAGGAAGGAGCAGTAGAGACCCACCTGGGTCATTCTCTGTGCTCGGGTGGTCCACGGGGCACTGTGTCTGCAGGATGTGTTTGCCAGCCTGGCACGCTGGTCTGCCCTGGGAACACAGACCTGGTCACTGTCTCTCAGTCCCCAGTGGCCAAGCCATGAGTAGATGGAATCCACCTCAGGGTACGTGCTTGGAGGGACCGAGACTCAGTACGGCGACCACCAAGTTTACCAGAGATGAAGACTCTGGATGGCACCTGCCAGTGACTCAGGTCCCTGTCTCTTCCCTTGCCTTCCGGTGTTGTACAGGATCAAGGGGCTGGGGTGTGGGTGAAGGGCCACCCCCTAGGGATCTACCCCCCACCCCGCTCCAGATTCTCGCTCTGCTGTGGCCTCTTTCCACCCTGGTGCTTTCCTCCTGTCCCTCGCTGTCAATGCCTTGCTGGGTTCACAGGTCAGATGCGATGGAGATAAATCCCCAAGTCTGGGTGTCAATTTGTTGTGGTCACGGTAAACAAATTCCCCAGCTTGGTGATCTTGACCCTACCGTTTTAACAAAAATTATATTTGCACACCCATACTTCTACTGTTACTAAGAATGAGAAGGCGAAAAATAAAAGAAACAGAAGAATTAGCATTAACAAATAAGGCGGTTCAAAAGTTGATGTATCTTATAATTGTTAAATTTCAAAGTTAAACACTACGGGATACACTTCTGGGAATATATCCCGAGGGTGCAAAAAAGCACAGTAGAAATGACATCTGCACCTGTAGCTCACTGCAGCACTGTTCACAATGGCCAGAATTTGGAAACAACCCAAGAGCCCGAGAACAGACGACTGGTTTCTCTAAAACTTTGGTACATCTACACAGTGGAATACTGTTGGAAAAGATGAAGTCATGAAATTTGCCTTCATCTTTGCATGGTCATAGAGATGTCATGCTAAGTGAAATGAGTTAGAGAGGGACAGACCGAAATATTGAATGTAATCAAAGTAGAGAAAGAGTAATGTGGAAATCATCTGCCCCACAGGTAGGGGGAGGGTGTAGGATGGAGGGGGTATGCTGGGGTTTTCGGTGGTGGAAAATGGGCACTGGTGAAGGACGGGTGTTTTATCACTGTATGATCGAGACTTAAACCCGAAAGCTTTGTAACTGCTCTCACTGTGATTCAATAAATAAATTTATAAAAAGGAAAAAAAATAAGGTGGAGTTCATGCCCAATTCAATCAGCCAAATCAATGGCTGAATAAATAGCAATACTCCTACATAAAAGAGAGAGAGAGAGGCAGAAAGACAGACAGACAGACAGACAGACAGACACAGAATGACTGCACTCATTTGTGGAATATAAAGTATCACAAAATGTGACTAAAACACCCAAGGACAGCAGAGACAAGGACCAGAAGATTGCTCCATAGTTGGAAGGCTGTCTTATGAGCTAGGGGAGAAGGCAATTGGAATAGAGAGGGAATCACTCAGTGATAGTTGGAGGGATCCCTCAGGATGGGAGATGCGTGCTGAAAGTAGATAAAGGACCAAATGTGATGGCCTCTCATTACCTGTATTGCAAACTGTAATACTCCTAAGAAGAGAGAGAGTAAAGGGAAATTGTCTGCCATAGAGGTGGGGGGAGGAAAGGGATACTGGGGACATTGATGGTTGAAAATGTACACTGGTGCACTGGTAGAGGGATGGGTGTTCGATCATTATATGGCTACAACTCAAACATGAAAGTTTTCTAACTGTGGCCCACGGTGATTCAATTAAAAAACAAAATCCAGTATGGGATAGGAATGAAGGACTTGGTGAGATGATGATTTATAGAGAAAAAAAAGCAAAAATTAGAAAAATACATACAAATAAATGCCTAACCCAATTAGGTTTTTTTTTATTTCCCAGAAATTTAAATGCCCTCATGTGTTTTATTTTTACTTATCAAATGAAAAAAGATTAATGCTATACGAGACAGATTATTTTGAAATTAAGTAACTATGGGTCCCCAGCCAAGGTGAAAGTCACAGGCAGACCTGCAGAAAACCCATTTGCCCGTGAAGAGCCTTTGGGAAAGAACATTCTGGAAAGACCCTGGGAATAATGAGCTGAGGCCAGTTAAGCAGCAGTTCTCGCGGGGACAGTCTGGTCTCCTTTCAGACTGGTCTTCTAGCTCAGTACTCCCAACTGAACTCTTCCGCAGGAGGAGACAGAGGCAGAACCAAACTCAGTAGAGGGTCCAAGGTCATCAGCAGCCCTGCACACCAGCACGTGGGATAGCTCGGGGCCTCTCTCAGCAAAACAGAGGGAGAAACCTCCCCACTCCCCCGACAGAGAACACCCAGAAGCTCCGAATCTCAGTCACAAGGCTGAAGATAAGCCAGTCAACGCAGGCTGGTGTCGGGGCACCTGAGAATAGTCCCTGGGACTTCTAGAAAAAACTTCGTCATGAGAGTTATCGAAAAGTTCCGAAGCACAAGAGGTTCCACATCAGCTAGCAAGATGTGGAAAGTGAAGGGAACGGCAAGGCTGCCTCCCTTCTACTCCCAGACGCTAGTGGGAACTGGAAAGAGCTCAGCTGAAACCGTTATTCAGTGCCAGCAAATGCGAACACATCCCACACCCCCACCCAGATTCTGTTGCAGATAGAAATAAGAACAAGATTGGGGGAAATGAGGCGATGCAGGTTATGTTTCAAATTTGAAACTTTTATGTTTCAAAAGTTGCTCTGCTAAAGTTTTCATCCAATGAAGGAAGTAAAGAGACACACACAAATGTGTGTCCGATGCTTGGGAAGGGAGATGCGGGCTGAAAGTAGACTCTAGACCGAACATGATGGCCACTTACTACCTCTATTGCAAACCACAACACCCAAAAGGAGAGGGAGAGAGAGAGAGAGAGAGCAAAAGGGAATGCTCTGCCACAGAGGCAGGGTGGGATGGGGGAGGGACGAGGTGGGAGTAGTGAGAGGGATACTGGGACCATTGGTGGTGGAAAATGGGCACTGGTGGAGGGTTGGGTACTCAATCATTGTATGACTGAAACGCAAGCACAAAAGTCTGTAAGTCTGTAACTGCACCTCACAGTGATTCACTAATAAAAAATTTAAAAACAAAAACAAACGTGTGTCTGAGGACATTTGCTACAGTGTTAATTATAATAATAGAAATCTCAAAATTATCTAAACATTAAGTCACAAGAAGGATGTTAAATGAGGATATTTGGAGATAACTAAAGAGCGGATAATTAAATATTGTTTGACCATATCCTAGAAAATCCTCTCACTGGGAAAGCACAGGGTAGAAAAGGAAAGGTAGAAAACAGACAGAGAGCTGAACCTGGGGAAGAGCGTGTAGCTCTCCTATTGCCAAATTATTCATCTTTCCCTGTAGCTGTCCACCTACTTGTGTCAATCCATGTCCGTGCCTCGGTAGAGCAGAAGCCTTTCGGCATGCTCCAATGCATTTGCCGTTCACTGCATTTTGCCTCTCTGAGGCCAAGTACCTTTGAGAGGAAAGAACTACACCGCCACATGAGAATTCATTTCACTGGGACTTAACAAAGAGAACCTGATCACAACGTCCGACCAGAATCTAGCAACAATGGCAAAAGTGAACCATGAAAGAAAAATCAGACAGCATTTCATAGAAGATGAGTTTCCCAGTGCATAGAAATGAAAAGCAAGATCCCTTTCCTGACTGCAGGGAGAGCTGAGAAGAGGCGAGAGCAAAGTCCCCAGCTGGAGGCTCCTGAGGGCCCTGGGGGGCTTGGCGGTCACTTGTCTTTTCTGAGTGGAAAGGCCGGATGGCTGCTTGTGCTCTGAGGAGGTTCCAGGCTCTGGGAGAAGGTCCTGCTGTCCTGGAAGTCCGGAACAGCCGCATTGGGTGGGGACAGTGGAGGACAGATGGCTGGACCCTGCAGTCCAGGACTACTGAGCGGCCAGGGGAAGGGCTGGGCCCAGGAGCCAGCTAGGTGCTGGGAACACTAGGAGAGGCACAGTCATGGAAGTGGGAACCCCCAGTAGCAACCCTCCGCCTGGCTGCCTACGTGAGCCCACTAAGTGCCAGCAGCTGAGCTGTGGGTGAGGGAGGCCAGGGCACCTGCCCAAGTCCATCCCCAAGCCAGCTCAGAGGCCAGCCAGGGCTGCAGAAAGACACCGGGGTCAGAGTCATGACTTGCTGGTCATGAGTGGGGTGGCAGGATCCCCCTCTGCTCATGAAGGGTGGGAAACGCAGGCACCAAACTCCAGCTGTGAGTGACTGGTTCCAGAGAAACTCAAGCCTTTCTCCACCATCCTACCCTGAGCTGAATTCGAAGCCCAGGCAGCTCCAGCTAAAGCTCTGGGGGCCTAATTAGTCCGTGAGCTGAAGGCCACCGAGTTTCCAGGAGTCTTCCTTCTGAAGGCCAGGTATTTCTCTAAATCTGTTAAAGGTTGAAAGGCTCTAACCGTCTAGCCTGCCAAGAAAGTTCTTTCCTTCCTTAAATGCAGAACTGGGTCAGTTTCTGTTATTTGCGAATAAAGAAACTTAGCTGAATATATATATATATATCTTAAATATATATCTAATTTTAAATATATATATAATGCCATGAGCATTGATTCATTCGAATGCCTAACAACCCGAATTGGACGTTTACATTTGAATAGATGTGGCTCACT
>JAOXYA010087720.1:0-11168 GCA_028565675.1 Sorex palustris
GGTTTCGATTATACAATGATCAGATACCCCTCCCTCCACCAGTGCCCATCTTCCACCACCATGGATAATATCCCCCCTCCCCCATCCCCCCATCCCCCCCTGCCTCTGTGGCAGGGCAATCCCCTGTTGAACCCACATTTTTAAGCACAGGCTGGGTGGGGGAAGAGGCCACATGGTGACCAGGCCCTGATCAGTGCCCACTCAGGGCCAGATTCCATCCCTCTATGCATTTCTCTTCCTTCCTCATGGGCTGAAAGGCACACAGGACCAGAGGGACACTCCCGGGCACGTCCCAGCTACACTGCAAGGGATGTCCCATGTGTGTGTGTGTGTGTGTGTGTGTGTGTGTGTGTGTGGTGCGGCACGGCCCACCTGGGGGCCACAGCCAGCTGGGTGCAGACTGAGCTCCTGCTCACAGAAGCAGGGAAGGAGACTGACGGACTCTGAGATGCAGGATGGTGCTGGGCCAAACAACCATGCAGCAGCTACCCCTCATCTCTGAGCTGCATCCTGCACTTCTGGGGGTGCAGGTCACCATACTGGAGTCTTGCACACAGCCAGGAACTAAATTAAAGGAAGGTCGGGAAACTGGGGGTGACTGTGTTGGGGAGAACTGGTCAGTCAGAAACTCACATTGAAACTAGAATTCTGGAGTTCAGGCACTTGCCTTGTGCACAGCTGACCCTGGTTCAAAAGAAAAGTTGAAAGACTAAACAGCAGGGATTCTGGAATGGTAATAAGAATCTGACCGATGGCTGGGATGATAAAATCATTCTGGATGGCTCTTCACAGGCAACAAGACTGCCCCAGGCAGAATGACCTATTGGAGGCTCCTGTTCCCTTTCCAAAGCATAAAGACATAAACAGCAGTTTCTGGAAGAATCTCACAGGACACTGCAAAACCAGAGGCTGGGTTCGAGGCATCAGAACAGTTGGGCTGTTTCCTATTACTCAGGGAAAGGCCAAGGAAGCATCCATCCCTTCGGGCCTCATCACGTCCGTCAGTGCCAGGCACGGGGCGTCACTGACCTCGCCTTCCCCCAATTTCCATTCCTCCCCTTCACAGGTATTGCTCTGGTTTTGGGAAAACATGACTTTGGGAAGTTTCAAAAAATGCCACACGTGGACAGGGTACACAGGGGTCTCAACCATTCCTGGGAGGGTCAGATTCTGTGGGCCTCGGAAATCTGGTGAGAAATGGTGCAAAGGCTTGTTGGGGAACATCAGACAATGTTGGGGCACACCGGGGAACATCAGGGCATGTCGGAGTATGTTGCGGCACTTCTGAGGATGCCAGGGAACATCTGAGGAGTGCCTGGCACCCATGTTCTTACCCCTAAGCCTGTATCATCAGTCGGGAGGCTGCAGAGACCAGCTGCCCAGGGGCATCTGCTGCTTTAGACAACTCAGGGTCACTGGGACATGCCTCCATTTCTCATCTGCCTGAACAGATTGGGCAGCAGAACCTTGGGGCTGTATCCAGATGATGGGGGCCAGGGTCCCCCTCTCTCAGACCAGCTGAGGCCCTGGCCAAGTACTTAACGAACAAGAGGATGAGGTGTCCCTGTGTCTCCCTCTAGCCCCATCCCCCATGGAGGGTGGGAGGCTCGAAGTTTTGGGGCTGCCACCAGTGCTCTTGCACAGCAGGGCCAGAGAAGCCAGTGAGAGGCCTTGTTGACCAAGGGGACCCAGCTGAGCCCAGAAGAACAAGCCTGCACCTGGATGCAGGAGCTGGCACTGCCCCCAGCGGGCACCATGGTGTGATGTGTGTGCAGGAGCCTAGTGGGGGAGCCTGTGTGGGCTGTGGACACATGGATGTGACTAGACAAGCAAGCAGCAGAGAGGGGCAGCACTTCCCCAGTCCAGGTTACAGGGCAAGGGGCACCTTGTAAGCAGGACCCAGGCTCTCCCCGCAGCTGCCACTTCCTGAAGAGGAAGGAGCCAACAGAAGTGGGTCTTCTGGGCTGCACTACCTGCAGTTTCCACATGCCCAAGCAGGGGTGGGGGGCAGGTGTGTCTGTATGTGTGTCTGTGTGTATCTGGGCAGGTTTGTGTCTACACAAGTCCGTGTGTGTCTGCATGTGCGTGTGTACAGGTGTGTGTCCGTGCATGTGTATGTCCACATGTGTGTATATGTGCCGGTGTGTGTTTGCATGTGTGTGTATGTGCAGATGTGTGTCTGCAAGTCTGTGCATGTCTATAAATGTGCATATGTGTGTCTGCATGTGTGCAACTGTACAGGTTTGTGTCTGCATGTAGGTATCTGTGCAGGTGTGTGTCTGCACGTGTGTGTCTACGTGACTATCTGTGCATGCATGTCTGTATGTCTGTGTGCATGGGTAAGACTGCATGTGGGTGAACATGCATACCTACACGTATGTGTTTACATCTGTGTGTGTTCTGCAGGTATGTGTGTGCTCCGTATGAGTATGTGCATGTGTGAGGCTGCCTGAGTGCATATGCATGTGTGTGTGTGTGTGTGTGTGTGAATGTGTGGCCGAGCACGCCCCCAGCTGGGCGAGGGCCACTGCAGGCTTTTTAACTAGAATGTGGTGCAGCAAGGATTCTGACAAGCTTCATGATTCTCTGTTTCCGGTGACTCACCTGTGATCGTGTCAGAACTGTGGCAAACCCCTGACCTCATTAGCACCGGAAGCACGTCCCTGACTTGCTGCCGCCCATGTTAAAGCGGGTCTCATGTGAGTGAGGCAGAAGCCACACCAGAAGGCCAGGAGGTCCCCACAGACCTGCTGATATCAGCCTGGGTCCCCGTGGGGGCCAGGGAAAGAGGTTCCCAGGGCCTATGACCAACCACAGCTCCCACGTGCACTCATCCTTGCCTGGGTCTGTGAGGAAAGGGGATAGGCTCAGAGGGTGGTCACAGGGGGCAGAAGGGGGGACTCCACAGAGAGTCCAGAACAGGGTCCAGCCCACTGACTCTTGGGGTCAGAAATGCTCAATGGGCAACAGAGAACATTCTGGGTCTTAGTGGCCCAGAATGGGGATGACCCATGGAGAGAGGGGGGCACCCCGGGGGAGGGGCTGATCATGGATGATGCCCCTTCCAGCCAGCCTTGGGGTTATGGCCAGCCCCCCACATCATTAAGGGCTGCAGGTTCCACACACATGCAGGAGGAGAGAAGCACATTTCACCTTCATGGAGGGACCCTGACTGCTCCCTTCTCACCTGTCTGTGCGTCTGGCCACCCCACGTAGCAAGCAGCCTGGGTGCCCCATTTCTCCTCATCCCCCTTATCCTGCTCTTCCCAGCTGGTGGAAGGGTGCAGGGAGGGAGGGGGGACGGGGCAGGGGGAGAGACACAGGCCTCTGTCCCAGCATACCTATCTAACTATCAGCTGTTTCACATCCCCTTCTTGTCCCCGGGAAGAAGAGTGGGCAGATATAGGCCCTGGTCCGGGTCTGATTCTAGAAGGTTCTAGCACACCCATAAACATGAAACTTTCTTGTCTCTGGCCCTCAAGAACAGGTCTGTCTGAGAGGGGGAAGAACCATGTGTCAGAATGAGGAAAGCTCTCCCCCAACTAGAAACAGAATTCTGGGACGCCCGGCGATAGGACTTCCAGCATCTGTCTCCAAAATGAAAAAAAAAAACCCACATTAATTCAAATGAATGTATGCACACCTGTGCTCATCACACACTCTGCACCACAGCCAACATATGCACCTACGCTCATTATCACACAGTACCACGGCCAGTACCACAGCCAACATACACACCTGTGCTCATTACCACAGCCAACACACACACCTGTGCCGCCCTCAGCACCCCAGCCAACATACACACCTACGCTCATCACCACACAGTATCACAGCCAACATACACACCTGTGCTCATCACGCACTCAGTATCACAGCAAAGACACACACCTGTGCTCACTCAGTACCACAGTCAAGGTAGGGAAATAACCCAAATGCCCAACTGGACCAGGAAGTGATGAGATATATATGGAATGGAATACTATGTAGCTCTAAGAAAGAACAAAATCGCACACTTTACTGTGACATAGATGGAACCAGAGGCATGCTGAGTAAAGACAAGTCAGAAGGAAAGGGACAGACAAGATGATCTCATACGGGGCTTAAAAACACACAGCAAAAAACCAAAACCAAACAACCACCCCAAAACCCCAAATCGAAAACCCATAGCAAGGTAGCAGCAAACGGTCAAAGGCAGGTACATGGGAAAACTGACCACACGGCTGATTCTGGGGAGTCTGAGCAGAGGTCCCGGGGTGGAGGGAGGTGAAAATAGTGGTGATGGGTGAGGTGCTGGGATTATATGAACGGGAAACCATTTTTAACACCATTATAAACCACAAAACCTCAGTCAAAACTATTTTTAAACACAAAAATAAACTTTGGGTCAGTGCATGTCAGGAGCCCGGATGGACCCTGGCACCATATGTTCCCCCCCCCCCCCATTGAGCACCACTGATCATCGCCCAGGGGCCCTGAGCACCTCTCAGGTTGCCTTGGGGTCCCCCAACCCCTCTGGGGCTGAGGTCCTGAGCATGGAACCAACTGGCCCAGTGAGAAAAGTACCCAGGGACCCAGGGAGGGGCCGGATGTGCTCAGGATCCCCCAATGCTGCCTTCTCCCCTTCTCTGACACCCACCTTGTCCCCAACATGTGCTCCAGCAGGGCGGGGGGCAGAGAGAAAAGAACATTCCAGAAAGGGTTTTCCAGAAAGGGCTTTTCTGCTGGGGAAAGCCATGCTTCCCTCACACACAGGTGGTGAGACTCGGTCCCCTGTTGGGTCTTTGCAGGAGGGTTACTCCAGTGGCCCACAACACCAGGGAGAGCTTCTGCGTTTCCAAAGTGAAGAGCTGCAGGTAGGGCTGGAAAGGAAGCACCCACAGGCCGGGCCGCCCTAGGGAGTGGAGCAGGGGGCTGGGGTGGCTGGATGCAGGAGCAAAGGTCCTGAGGCCAAGGACACCCCATCGCCCAGATACTCAAGGTTCTAGAACCGGTTTCAGCTGCTGGTCCATGGCCTGTGACACAGTCCGCGGGTCTGGTGGGCACTGGCCCAGGCAGCTTCATGGTGTCCATTTCCATTGAGAGATAAACACACACACACACACACACACACACACACACAGACTGAGAAACTGAGAAGCAACAGTCTATACTGCCTTAGCAGGCAGTGAAACAGCCTGCCAGTTCTCAAAAGTCCCCACATGCGACAAATACTGAGAACTGCTGTCTAGAAGCTTCCATCGGTCAAACCAGTCGGAGAAAACAGAGCCAGAGATGAGAGTTAAACAGCTAGACCGTGGCTCTGGCTGAAAAGGCCAGGAGCAAGCACTAAACCTCTAGTTTGATGCCAGCCCTGTACAGTCCCTTAGAGCCCCCCTCCCAGCACCTGTGGGCCACAAGCATTGTAGTTAGCTAGGCAACATCAATAGTGGCCCCTGAATACAGCTGGAGAGCCCCTCCCCCCCAAAAAATCCATAGTGCCATGGTTAATTGGTTTCTCAAACAGAGGTGGCTGATGATCCCAGTGGCCAAGTCATGGCTGAGCCACATGGGCTGCCAAGAGCCAGGAACCACCCCCCTTGGTGGGCAGGGAGCCATGCTGGGGGTTCGCACTGCAAACACGCGCACATTTCACACCCTCCATGGTCCCCCCAGACAGACGCGCCGCAGCTCCCGGGAACGCCACTGCTCTGGGAAGAATAATTAAATTTCTCATTTTAACTCCCACAGGACTAGTAAATGCACCTGGCATGCGTGATGTTGGAGCCTGCTTAGAAGGCGGCGGGCAAAGGACCTGTTTAGAAACCCGGGGTGGGGGGAGGGCTCAGTGTCAGTGGGGGGGGTCAAGTCCCACACACCCCAGCTCTAACTACAGACTCACTCTCATGCTCCCTGCTTTTCTGTTTCTGCCCAGCAGGGTGCACAAAGGATAGTGGGGAGAATGAGGGAAGATGGAATTATTTTAGACAGAACCGTGGAGCTGAAGTAGAGAGTAGAAATTGGCTGCATTCCTTCTTTTTGGGCGGAGGGACTGTGCCACACCTGCTGTGTTGGTTATCTTAGGTGGTGCTGAGGATGGAGCCGAGTCAGCTGTGAAGGGTTTAGGCTACACACAGCGGCAGGAGTGGGGGTGTGGCTCTGTGACTCTGTGTGTGTGTGTGTGTGTGTGTGTGTTGGGGGGACGCGGGCTGGGTCCCACAGTGCACCCAGTACAACCTTCACGAAATCCAGGCACCCTCACATGCACTGCTCTCTGTCTTTATTAGCAGCCAGTGCAGGGAGCCTGCCTAGGGGGCTGTGCTGCAGTGGCCCTTGGGGAGAAGAACTTTCTGGATGCCCCACCTATGGTGAGGCCATGGGAACTGTGGCCAGTTGGGGAATACAAGTCAAAGGAGTAGTGTGGACCTGGGAGGAGCACAGCCCCCCACTGCCCCCCGATAACAGCTCAGCATCCACCCCCAGCCTCTGACGATTCCATCCCCACAGGGACCTCGTAGCCCATGCCTGGTGCCCGCAGCCTGAAATAGTGGGTGCTGGGTTGCAGCCCCCTTAGGCTCCTGGTGGTGCCATAGGGGCCCAGGGGGCCCTGCAATCACCCACTGAACCCCCAGGAACATGGCTGTGTCCTCCTGCAGGGTGCTCCAGCCTCTCATTCCTGGCCATGCCAGAGATGGGGATGCCCAGCAGGGAGGAAAGGAACAATGCGCGGGGGGGGGGGGGAGGGAGGGGGCACACATGACCCCATAGCATAGAGACACTCCTGGTGATCCAGATCTCAATGCCCCCCATTCCCTGTTAGAAAGGTTCTTTGGGGGGGTTCTTCCTTGAACCCCCACTTTCCTCCCCTACAGAGTAAAAGAATGTGTTCTGGAACCTTCCCCCCAGGAGTCCTGGGGGTCTCCCCATGTGTGTATGTGGGGGTGGGTGTGGCCATTCTCAGGACTTGGCATCTGACTCTGATAGACAAGGAGCTGTGGCCGTTTTGGTCGCGCAGGAGGATGCGCCTGTTTCTCTCCTCACTCCATAGAGCATCCCCCCTACCAATGTAGCTCCCAGGGCCCAGCACGGAGCAAACCGGGGTGGCAAGGCTCCTCACACTGGAACCACCGCCTGCTGCCAGCCAGAGCTTCAGCGCTCGCTCTGACCACACCCTGGCAGCTGTTGTCCCCGGGCATCTCCTGGCCGCAGTGCCCAAGGTCGCACAGCTGGCCGCCCCGTCCTTGCTGGCTGGCAGGGTGTCCCACTTACTTCCTCTTTGCAAGGAAAGCTGCCTTCCACAGACCATGCAGGCTGAGAGACTGATGGGCAGAACAAGGCTTGGATTCACACATGTGAAAATGAAGACCCTTTCCCCACCCCCTGCCACATACACACACACAAAGGCCTCCCTGGGACATGGACTGATTCCGGGTCAGAGCCAGGGAGAACCCTGGGTCCTAAAGACACTGTTGAAGGCCTGTAAGGGACAGATGGATACTCCCAACCTCTGGGGCCCACGATGCCAACGCCACAATGGGAGGGTGCTGGTCAGAGCATGGGGGTGAGTGTGTGAGTGTATGAGTGTGTGTGTGTGTGTGTGTGTGAGTGTGAGGGGTGGCACAGACCTGCAGGGACAGCCCCAGGACATCTGCCACTCAATTTCCCAGGGGGGATGTGAGGTGGGGGTGGGGGCCCGGTCCATATTCATCACCAGCACAGCAGGAAACTGCAGCTGTGGGAGAGGACCATTCAGGGAAATGCTCAGACATTGGAGAGGAAATGAATCCCAAAGGATTCACTCCCTGTTTCCTAGAGTCCACACTGCGTCTGATTCACAGCTGTCTATACTGCAGTACACAGCCCACTGGAGTCACACAGGTGGCGCTGAGGAAGTCACAGAGCTCTGACAGGGAAGAGGAGAAACTCGGGCCATGAATGGACTCGGGATGAGGTGTACGGCCTCCAGACCATGCTGAGTTTCAGGGGGCTCGAGTGGGACCTGATCCCCAGTCTGGAGAGAGCCAGTGTGCAGCAGAGACATTGGGCTGGTGAAGATGGGCTGGTTGGAATCTCCCTACTGAGGATGGCCCAGATACGCACGAGTTAACACGGTTTCCTGCTGGGGACCAGAGCATGGCCCAGCCATGTTTTGTCCAGCAGGGGGCAGGGGCTGAAGCAGAACAAGTGGAAGAGCTGTCCGCCCCTCACCTCCCCATTCTAGCCTCTATCCTCCCTCCACCCCACACCCTGGTCGGGACATGTTTGTGACAAGCAGCCAGTGGAACGCAGCCGGAAGCGGGCAGGTATGAGGCCTCTCCACCAGGATTTGACCATCTGTTTTCAACCCCCACTCTGACCTTGTCAGTTACTAGAATGGACACAGGACTTGTCCCCCACCCTCTTCTTCCCCCCCCCCATGTGTATCTCCCTGGCCATCCCACTCAACTCAGGGTCTGCAAGACATATGGCTTAGGGTGGGGATTCACAGAAAACTCTCCTCCAAGGCTACAATATGTCCAGACAGATACTGTACACAGCAAAATCGGAGCTCCGGGGCTGCTTCTTCGCAGGGAAGAGAGCTCCGGATTCTGGGGCTGCCTTGGGCCCAGATCATCTCTGAAAGGTTGGGGCTACCTGTCCCTGGATTTTGGAATTCCCACCTCCTTCCCCCTCGGCACCCCCAGGCTCCTGCGTCACAGGGGAAATGTTTGCTGGCGGGAAGCTAGAGCATTATCTTTTCTCTGCCCCCAAACCAGCTTTCTCTGACCCCTACCTTTATAGCAGAATTGTGGGCAGGAAAGAAAGACACCCTCCACCCCTACTTTGGAGCCTGAAGGGCCTACGGGCAGGGGATCTTCTCAAGCTTCCCCCTGCACAGTGCTATCTTCTTTCCCCTAGGGATCCCTAGGGATCCAGGGGGTCCCCTGGGATTCAGTCCCCATCTCCCCATGTCCCACTGGCCCCAGGAACAGCCTCCTGCAGGAGTGGCCCTCTCAGAACTCAGTTTCTGGGAGAAGTCACACCCTCAAACTCTGATGAATCAATACCTTACACCCCCCCCACCCACAGACAGACAGACAGACAGACACACACACACACACACACACACACACACACACATGGACAAGCCTCTTCCGGTGAAAAGCCCGGCTGCGTTTCTCCAGCTTGGAGCTTTTCACAACAGCCAGAGATGCATCTTTGCTTGTCTCCATCAGAGAAACCTGGGGGCCGTCCACCCCATCTAGCAAGACCCCCAGAGTAAGGGGCTCATGCAGGGTCCTGGGGTACAGTCCACAGGCCAGTCACAACAGGGAAGGGGGTACTTGCTTGGGCCAGCTCACTCAGCTCGATCAGAGTGAGACCCACTTACCAGTGGGCTGCTGGCCACTCATGGTCCAGCCAAGTGGGTTCTGAAAGGCCCCTCCTCTGGCTACTCCAGCAGGTGGGACCCTTCCTTCATTGGCAGGTCCATGGGGCACAGGCATGCACATATGTGCATACATGGGCACATACTCTCTCTTCCCAATGGCGCCATCCCCACAAGGCCCACCCACTGCCACCAAGAGTGTTCCCTGCTGGCCAGGCAGGAACTGACCTGGTCTCACTTGCACACCTCTGATGATGGGCAGAAGGTCCAAGTGCATTTGTCTTCATGGAAAGGCAGCCCTGAGGTGCCCAGCTCACGCAGAAGGTTCCAACAAAACTATATCTGAAAGTTCTTTCCCCTCCTAGATGTCCCTGAGCAAACCGCAGAAGTGAGCGGGAAACACTTTTGCATCGACCTGCATTTTCCCAGCCAGGGCAGCAAATCAGTGTGTGTGTGTGTGTGTGTGTGTGTGTGTGTGTGTGGTGTCTCGGGGAGGGGGGTCGATAATTCCACAGACTACCTCCCTTCTCCAGTGTGGAGAGGACAACGTGGGCAGAGCACGGGCCTGCTGCATTCCCCAGTTTGCTGCCCAGAGCCAGCGTTGAAAGAGACAAGGTTTAATACCATGGACAGTGCCTCAGCCCTGCGCTATCAGCTCAAGGAAAACCCACTGACTTCTACACTACTGAGAATGCTTCAGCTCCGGCAGATCTCAGCCACGACTCAAAAGCTCAAGCTAAGCAGTACAGACAGGCAGCGGGGAGTCACCCAAAATCAGCACTTGGGGGGCAGCTCTGCTCATGCCCCCCATCCCTCCTCCTTCCTTCTCTGGCACCTACAAGGACAGTGAAGCCACAGGACTGCCACTGCCTCTGCGGGACACGCCCCTTCTGTCCCCCCAGTGAGGACCCAGCAGCTGAGAGCTGTCCAGGGTTGGTCCACAGGACCTCCTGGTATACGCCCCAACTCTGGACCCCCTAGAGAGGCAGGAAGTGGTCCCAGAGAAGTGGTTGCCCCTCTCCATCACTGCCCGGAAGTGCAAGGCCCAGGAACAAACATTTGATCCTTTCTTTGCATCCAACCCCAGGGTTCCACCAACCCACCACCTCCTGATCAGGCTCCTCCTTGGCAGTGCAAGTCTCACACTGATAATTTAAGTCTTGCTCCTGTGAACAAATTCGGCCGCTCATCAATTATTAAATGTAGAAATGTCGATACTTGGGTCCCTCACTGAATAGCCTGGCCATGTGAGAGGCTTAAGTAGACGGTCCAGCTGCCTTGGGAAGCCCTGTGCTCTATTCCCAGAGGCGTGAGAGCTAATGCAATGTCCAGAGAGGCAGGGGGTCGGGCATGAGGGGGCAAAAGCGCACTCCCTCAGTAGTTGACTTTAGGGGTGTGAAATGGACCCCCGGGGAAGGGGCTGCTGGGGCACACGGGATGTCAGGGTGAGACAAGAAGAGGCAGGAAGCATCCCCTGAGAAGTGGACACCCCTCTTCCTCAGGTCTGGCTACTCGCAGACAGGCCCAGAGAAGGGTGTCAGAAAGGAAGGGAGGCCTGCTTCCTTTCCGGAAGATATCAAGGCCTGGCAAGATTTAGGCTGCAGGGTCCGTGCCCTGCTCTCCCGGTGTCACCCCAAACCTCTCTCCGTGTTCCCTCTCCTGGCTCCTTCCGCTTTCCGGGGGTGCTCAGACACAGCCACGGCACGGAAGCGTCATGCGTGACTTTCCCGGGGATCCGTACCTCCCCCCGTTATTATTGCCATTATTACTCTTGTTTGGGATTTGGAACCATGCCCTGCGGTGCTTAGGGGTCACTCCTGGCAGT
>JAOXYA010087728.1:0-11168 GCA_028565675.1 Sorex palustris
TTGAACAGGGTAGTAGTTTTAAGTCATAAATGTCAGGTACCGAAGTATGGAATATAGACCTGGTACTTTAATGACAAACCTAAAATTTAATATTAGCCAAGATATCAAAAAGGATTGATGGACTACCTGATTAATTTGTAGGTCTTACTGATGCCAAACATGTAAATTGCATGAATTTGCATATGAGGTTTGTTACTGGGTGACAAAAGGGCTATGAGTTAACCACCTATTAAGAAATAATCATCCCTATGAGAGGCAGTGTAGCATGGAGGATGCTTGCCTTGCGTGTGGCTGACCTGGGTTCAATCCCTGGAATTCTGTATGGAGGCCCGCCAGGAGTAATCTCTGAGCATCACTGGGTATGACCCTCAAACAAAAGTTGTGAAGTGAAAAGCGTAAAATTTTCTGAAAGGAAAACCACAAGCGAGAAACTGGGAAGATATGCTGATGGATTCTACACCAGGAACTTACTGGTACTTGCGGTAAGAGTTCTTTATGTGAAAATAATTGTGGGTGTCTGAAAGTCCTTAAAGCAACTTTTGAAAAACGGTCTACCAGGGGCTTAGTTCTAATCTTTTTTCTCTATCCTGGCTATTGATTAAAACCAAGAATAGACTGAATAGGCTTTTGGTCGTGTTGGGATCAAATAGCAGTTTTCCTTTGCTATAGCTCTGGGTTAATACTTCTCGGGAACTATGCTTATTTAGTGACCCAAAAGTGTTAGGTACTGTTTAAGCTGTTTATTGAAGTGGAGGGGTAAGGAAGTAGGGCAGGGGAGTTTGCGGGCTACACCCGGTGATGCTCAGGGATTACTCCTGGCTTTGCACTCAGGATTCACTCCTGGTAGTGTTTGGGGGACCAAATGGGATGCCAGAGATTGAAGTCCAGTTTGGCACATGCGAGGCAAGCGCCTGACCCTCTGTACTGTCTCTCCGTCCTTTAATTTCAGAAATTTCAGTTATCTAAAGACTAGGTATATATCTTCATAACTTTGTTCTTTGATTACATGAATGACGGGTCTCATAATCCACATTGTGGAAGCTGCCATGTGACTGAAGTGGAGGAAGTGTCCACTTTTTCTGACCCTGTGGGTTTTTGGTTGTTTTTTTTTTTTTTGAGCTTGTGAGAACTCTTGAAACATGGCCAAATGTTTTCCAGGCAGGTGATTTCTAGTACTACTTTTGCAAAAATAACATCCTTGGGTCAAAGGTTGTGTTTTTGGTCAAGAATTATCCATATATAATCCTCCTTTAGGCTCACTCTTGACAATCTGTTGTACTTCCTCAACTCTTTTAGTGACCTTCCCTTATCTTGTCCTCAACTCTTTGGACCTTTCTCCAAACTAGCATCCTTCTGTGGTCCTTAACCATCACCATCACCATTTGGACCCACCCAGGTAAACCTTTCCAGGTCAAAGAATCACCTGAATTCCTGGTCTGTCTCCATAAGGTCTTTAATTCCACATAGCACTGAAGGGAAGTCACTGAGGATACTTGATTTTTCCTTCTTGATTTTTCCTTCTTAGGCATTTCTTCCCAGGCATTTCTTGTCAGTCTTGGAATTTATTGGACTAGGCCTACAAACATTGTTCTCCAATCAGGACTCCTTCAAGTTCCTATTTCAAATTCCCTTATTTTCTGGCCTCATCAGAGGACATCTAAGCCCATATTTTGCAGATGTATTTGGGGTCTCATCTATAAGATGGAGATGAGGATTGCTAAAAATCAAGGAATTAAGACCTGAAGATCCAGTGAACAAACAGACTTTCCTAGGTAGTATTTCTCTTTAATTATTGTTTTCTGGCCACGCATTTGTGTTCAGGCTTTACTCCCATCTTCAAGTGCATTACCCACTTACCTCTCTAGCTCCTCTTGGTTTTATTTTTTTTAAGCCTAAATGACCCCCACCCCAAAATACTAACATGCTATCAAATAGTGATGTCACATATAAGTGAAAATTCTGTGGGCTTATTGTTGGATTATCTACAGTTAGAACAAAGTGAACTCACCTAGCCATAATCTTTACCACCAGCCCTGGAGATAAACTTGTTAGCTCCATTTTGCAGCGAAGGGAGTTGAGGCCTAAGCATTTAACTGTCTTGGGACTGGAGAGACAGTACGGCGGCTAGGCTGCTTGCCTTGAACACGGCCAACCCAGGCTCAAGCCCCAGCATCCCATATGGTTCCCCAAACACCACCAGGAGTCATAGCCAGGAGTTACCTCTGAGCATCGTCAGATGTGGCCCCCCAAAACAAAACAAATTTAACTGACATGGTGAAAATTAAAAATCTTCCAATCAGAATATTTTCCGAAAGATTTCATGGGAAACATCTATAAATTGCTTAGAAGTGAGCTTCTTTATTTCACTCAGTGGTTTGAATTCCTCGGCATGCTGATAAGATTTCCAGGGACCAGGGCAATAGTTCAGCAGGTATAACACTCGTCTGCACAGGACTGACCGGAGTTTGGTCCCCGGCACCCCATATGGTCCACTCAGCGCTACCAGGAGGGATCCCTGAGTGCAGAACCAGGATTAGCCCTGAGCACTACTAGATGTGACCCCAAAACAAAACAAAAAGAGATTTCCAGAGCACCTCTTGGTGTTTATTGTTTGTTTCTGTGACATACCAGGCGGTGCCCAGGGCTTATTCCTGAACCCCTGGACTCTCGTTTGTTTCTGGTTTTAAGACCAGGCTTGGAGCTACTCCCAGTTAGGTGCTCAGGATCATTGCTGGCAGTGTTTGGGGGTTTCTGGGGTGCTGGGGATCAGCACTCCAGCCCTTGAGCTATCTCCCCAGTCTTTTTTTTTTTTTTTTTTTGCTTTTTGTGTCACACCCAGCGATGCACAGGGTTTACTCCTGGCTCTGGGCTCAGGAATTACCCTTGGCGGTGCTCAGGGGACCATATGGGATGCTGGGAATCGAACCTGGGTTGGCCGCGGGTAAGGCAAATGCCCTACCCGCTGTGCTATCACTCCAGCTACTCTCCTCAGTATTTAAAGGGCAAATGACCATACTTGGAATCAAAGTGCTCTGTCAAGTAATTGAAATGCTTAACTTGGTTAAAACGGCTCAAAATAGGATGGATGTTTTACTTGTTTCAAATGTTTCATCTTTGTGATCATAGCCATGTGCAGATACTGGCCCAAGCTGATAACTTTGTGGACTTTCTGAGGAATTGGTCTTTTTAGAATCAAAGAATCTTCCCTTCGTTTAGCACTTATAGTCTCTTATATGTAGTTTCCCTTATGTTAGAAAAAATAATGGGGGTTGGAGCGGTTCTGTTTGGCTGCTAGATGTCTTCTCTTCCTGCCCCCAACCACGTTTCCACCTGCAGCTGCTTTTCCATTTTGACTGTCTTATTTTTATCGTTTTCTCAAATCTCACCAAAAGGTAAAACCTGTCAGCTGGACTGTGGAGCTGACTTCTGAATCCCAGTTCTCTGAAACCCTTCGAGTTCTCACTGCTGAGATGAGGGTTCCCTTCCCGGGACCTTTCATGTACTGGCAGGTGCCACGCTTGCCAGTCTACTTGCTCCCTCCCTCTGCTCCCTCTGCTGCAGAGGGCTTCAGTCTCAGGCCGTTGATGTTTGGGACTACATCCTCTATTTGTGGGCACGTCCTGGCAAATGTTTCCCAGCATCCCTGCCTGCCTCCACCTACTGGATTCTGCACTAGCTATGACAAGTCAAGAAGCTTCAGACATTGCCTAAAGTCTTTGTTTTATTTGGGGGGGGGGTTGGGGGGACCACACCCAGTGTTGTTCAGGGCTTGCTCAGGGCTCTGCTTAGGGATTACTCCTGGCTGGCTCAGGGGACCATATGGGATGCCAGGGTTTGAACCCAGGTCAGCTACATGCAAAGCAAGTCCCTTTCCTGATGTACGATCTCTCTGCTCCCCTGCCCCCACTGAGAAACATTTGGGTGTGATTAGATAAGCGTTGGCTAAATCCTATAGCCAGTCAACAGCTAAGCATGCATGCCAGACAGCCTAGAAGCAAGGGCTAGAAAAATGTGTTTACAAGGGCCAAACAGCCACCATTTCTGAGTCCTTGACCTAAGCCTGACTTAAGCCTGCTACTAAAAAGTTTTATATCCTCTCTTTTAATTCTTAAACTCTACAGTGAAAGTAGTATTCCCGTGTTTTGCATTTGGTGGGAGCTGGAGTTGGTAGGGCACTTACCTCGCATACGGCTAACCTGAATTTGAGCCCCAGAACTCCATGTGGTTCCCAGAACCCTGTCAGGCGTGACTCCTGAGCACCACCAGGTATGGCCCAGAAAGCAAAAATAAGTAAATCTGGCCACATGGGAGGCACGCCCTGGCCCCAGGCCATAGGAAGGGAAGGACTGGCATTCAACTTGGCCGGGTCACCCAGCCAGGCCACGGGGGCGGGGGTGGGGTGGGTTGGAGTCCTGTTCTGCACCTGCCCTCTGTCCATCCCTGCCCAACCTTGCCCGCCAACCACTTACGTTCTAATCGAGATGCCACAGTCCACTGCTAAGCCCCGACCCCTGTTGCCCAGCTGTCTCCTGCCATTTCCGGAGGACACTCCCCAGAAAACTCGGCTGCCCAGTGCAGGATGACTGTGCCCTGGGCACTCCCCAGCACTCTCCACCAGCTCACGGGCTGCTGTTTCCACCGCACTTCCACCTCGGACCACAGACTTGCCCGGAAGCCTGGAAACCCTTCCGTCAGGTGGCCTTCATCTGTGTGGTGACATACTACCTTGTCTGTAGAACAAACAAGAGCTAAGTTAACAGTCCCTGCCTGAGAACCAAGCTTTTATTTGAAAACTCAGGCACACCCACACCTTTCTGGGCGTGTTCCTGGCCTTCCCAAGGATCCGGGTTCTTGGTTGGGCTGGGGTGTGGGGGCGCTTTGCCAGGACCGTCTTCGCCTGCTCCTGAGGATGTTGGCTCAGGACACACTGTGCCACACCAAGGTGCTTCGAGGCTGACCGCAGTGGAGTTCCTGTCCCTCTGGGCTGGACTTCCCACGAGGTGAGACCCATCAGAGCACCTCAGAGGAGCTGTCACTCTGTACATCCGTCGCTAGTGACGAAATCACCAGTACGTGGCCGTGCCAGGAAACAGGGCCGAGAGGAGGCGGCCACGGGTCTTTCCCCCTACCCCAAGTCTCAAGGCAAACACTCCATCGTGTGTGCTGCTGGCCTCTGCCTGGACCCGAGCATCACCCGGGACCCTCCAGGTGAGCTGCAGCTGTTTAGGCCGTGCTCAGCCAGTGGGGATGGGGCTCAGCTGGCCACCCCGCTAGGCTGCGAGTCTGCCGTCTCTGAAACTGAGGTTAGTCCTGTTCAACATTGCGTGTTCTCCCTCTCGGCAGGCGTCAGCTCCTGCAGACCCTCCCTCCCCCTCTCCACCGCCCACCCCGTAGAGCCGGTGCCATGTCACACCCCTGTCACCCCCAGGCCTCTGTCGCTGTCTCCCCACTCCTCTCCAGGAAGCCGTTAAGGGAAATGCTGCAGCTTCACGGCATCAGGGATTTTCCTTGGGCTTCTGGGGACCCCTTTCTCGTTTCAGTCAACACGGGTTTCCCCCACTAGGAACTCCAGGAGCTCGCAGGGGGCAGAGTTGGTGGCATCGCATCTAAGTGCAAGAGGAACAGGAAACCCCGCCAGAGTAACCTACGTGGGGTGGGAAATAGGGGTCATCTACCCCCCCCCAGAAGAAAAGAGGCTTCAGGAGAAGCCCAGAGTCCTCTCGAGGCCAAGGACCCTCCCTCAGACTCTCCGTGACTTCTTTCTGCCAGCCCTGGGAGGCACATCAGGGGACTTGAGATCCAGGGTCCCGAAGACTAGTGGCAGTGCTGGAGCCAGAACCCAGGAGACACTGTGACTGAGGTTGACACAGCCTCCCGCTGTGCTAGTCTACATAACCTGCTCTCCTCAGAAAGTTTGCCGCTTTGCAAGGGCTCTGCATTCAGAGCTTCTGTTCCCAGCGGGCAGAGAGAGGGCTTCGGGTGAAGGATTCTGTGCTGGGAAGCACCTGTCTCTACAAGGTAGGCGTATCTGCCTGCTGAGCCCGGACGGTGTGGACCGGACAGAAACGAAGGTGGCACCAGTCAGACACTGCAAGGCCAACCCGGGTCTGTCCTTGGCAGGTACAAAGTAGTGGTGGGGGTTGGGGTTGGGGCAGATAGAAAGGTAGTATTGTGGGTATAGCGCTTGCCTTACTTCGGGCTGACTTGAGTTTGATCCCCGGCACCCATAAGGTCCTCTGAGCACCTCCAGAAGTGATCCCTGATGCAGTTAGGAGTTGTCCCTGAGGGCTGCCGGGTGTAGGCCAATAAAACAAAGGGACCATTTTCGAGGTGAACTTTCTCCCTCTCTAACCCCAGGCCCCGTGCTTTGATCAGGCCCAGCCAGCCCAGCCCTGTGAACCCCAGGACAACGCAAAAGAGAAAGGTCTTGGGGGGCTGCGGGAAGGAGGGGGGCACTATACAGATCTGCCCACTGGTACCCAGGTTTCCACTAGCGGGTCCAGTAAGGAAGGTGGTTTGTTTCCAGATGGTTTCTTTCCCCTCTGGGTGGGACTTCCTGGCAGGACAGTGAGCCTGCCTGCACACACACCTTTCTGACAATGCCGTCACACCTGGATAAGTAGGAGGATGGGGCTCTGGACTGCAGCTGAGAACAGCCAGGATGAATCCCAGGAAGCGTCCCAGCCCCTCCAGGTCCCCCAGAGCCCCTCCCACTCAGGGGTCTGGGGGAGCATGCATGGACTCCCCCCACGGCTGCTGGCCCTTAGGAAGCTTGACTTCTCTAATGCGGATCGAACCCATTCCTCCAGAACAGATTCCTGTGGCCTTGGCACAAGAGGAGAAAAGGAGCAGGGAGGGTTTTAAATAGCAGCCACCCGGTGATCTGTAGCCAACTCGGGGCTGGCTTCGCTCAACAAAATAATCCAGGTGATGCAATTTGTTGCAACTGTATCTGGCGTGGGCTGGGGTGTGGGTTTGCATTTTTCAGAGCTCACAAGTTCCATTCCTAGGCTAGAAAGAAACACACCACGTGCAAATCCGGCTGCGTGCCAGAGAACCCTGACAGGGCGTGGCGATCCAGACAGGCTACGTGCTTTAGGGTGTACTTGAAAGGTGCCTGCCCTCCAGTCCCGTCCCCTGCCCCATTCAGGTGACTTGTGGACATCAGGTGGTGCTGGAATCAGCAATTTCTAGGAAACGGAAACAGATTGCCATAAAAGGAAGTCACTTCCCGGAATGGCCCTGAGTGGCCCTCACAGGCCAGAGTCTCCTGAGAGCAAATAAATACTTTGCTGTAGACTCATCATCCTGGGCAGATCATCCTGAAAAATAAAGCATTTCGTTACACGGGACGTTTGAATAACCATTTTTGCTTAATTGTGTCAAAGATAGCACAGGGGCTACGGTACTTGTCTTACCCGGGTCCCATCCGTGGCCCCATCCGGCCCCTGGAGCCAGAGGTGCCCCTGAACACCCCGGGGCGTGGCCCAACCCCCTTATGGTGAGCGGTACTGGGAGGTGGGTACTGGGCCAACAGTGGCCTCATTCCGTGGTAAATGAGTAACAAACTCGGCCCCAGCAAAATGACAGATGTCCCCACCAGCAACCTTCCTGTGGCCTGTGAGTGACTGAAATGTTGGTTGCGCAAAAGCCAAGGGCCTCTAATCATCTTGTCAAAGCACCAAAGGTTTTGACCAAAGGTGAGAACAGGGTCACCAACACCTGTTGGCATCTGCCTTCCCCTGCTTCAAGGGGGCCAAACAGAACTTAACTGAAGCTCCAAGAAGGTGCAAAGAGTGGGCGGGGGGGGGTCTGACAACCCCCCACCCCCACCCCAGACCCAGAGCAGGAGGGAGCTGGCCACCCCACCAGCCTCAGGCCTGGCAGCCGAGATGGGGTCTTCTGCCCTGGACGGGGTCTCCAACGGCCAGCTCACACCCTCCAAGCTGCTGATTTCTGGAAACTCCGTCTCCTCTGGGTTCCTGCTCCGGCCAGCAAGATCTTTCTGTGATGATGCAGAGGAGAACACAGGACCATAGAGCTGTGTGAGAGGGAGCCGGGAGAGATGTGGGGGCTCCCTCCCCACCCCCATCCCGGGACCTTTGCCAGCAGGCGTGGGAGGCTGGCTGAGGATGGGGGCTGAGGGGAGCACCCCGGTGCTCACAGCTTTCTTCCCAATGCCTCCCATGCCAATAGCATCTCCTTCCTCCCCCCACTCCCCCTGTTCCATGTGCTCAGTCCTGCTGCCAGCCTTGGTACCCCCAGGTTTGCACACTGCCCCCTCGCTATTCAGACATGAGTCCGCAGCTGCAGGGACACCCCCTCCTTTCGAAGGCAGTGAGGGGGTGAGAAGGAGCAAGAGGGGTTTGTGCTGGCACTGAAGCGTATGGAGGAAGCTCTGGGAGCACGCAGACCCCAGGCCTCAGCTCACATCCCAGGTCTTGGCTGACAGCATCTCTGCCCCAGCCCCTCAAGGCTCCCTGGCCACTGCAGACAGCTGAGTAGGCGGGAGGGACCGCACCGAGCGAGGAGGATCCTGGGTCTAGGGTCCAGGTCATTGCACACGTCCTGCCCATGGGCTGTGGCCATTTCTCCAGACTCACATCCTGGAGGGAATCTGTTGGCCCCAGGACCCTCTCATGTCCCAGCCATACCTCTGACAGAGTTCACCCAGTGACCAGTGCTTGGACAGACCTCTGAGGCTCCCACACCCTGGATCCGAACCTGTAGTCTCACTTCCTGCACCCACCCCAATTCTGACGAGGCACCCAGTGGGTGAGGCATCACAGCATCCGAAGCATCCAGAAAGGCCCAGAGCATGAGTGGGATGACTGAAGGTAGTCGCTGGATGACTCGCTGCTCTTGGGCCCCCGGACCCAGCAGGATTCCCCACATCAAACTCATCTCTTTCTCTAATGGATGGTGTCCACGTGGGACAGCTCATCAGCAGAGCTGCTGGCCGCGGAGTAGTCTCCCCATCACTACCCAACAGCAGCTTGTGGACAGCTTGGGAGGAGTGAGGGGAGGAGGGCTGGGAGGTGGGAGAGGAGGGCTGAGAGGTGGGAGAGGAGGGCTCGGCTCTGTCCTGGGGACTGTCCAGATCTTAGCTTAGGTCTGGACGCTCACCTGCAGCCTATTTTTGTCTTCATTTTGGGGCCACACCCAGCGATGCTCAGGGCTCACTCCTGCTTCTGCACTCAGGAATCACTCCTGGTGGTGCGTGAGGGACCCTACAGAATGCCAAGGATCGAACCCAGGTCAGCCAGGTGCAAAGCAAGGCAAGTGCTTTATTCGCTGTGCTATCACTCCAGCCCCTCTGCCTTTAAAAGACACTTTTTCTTTATGTAAGATGCGTCCTTGACTTTATTTATTTTATTGAATCATTTTGAGATACAGTTGCAAAGCTTTCATGTTTGAGTTTCAGTCATACAATGATCAAACACCCATCCTTCCACCAGTGTACATTTTCCACTACCAATGTTCCCAGTATCCCTCCTCCCAATCCCACCCCTTCCCCAGTCTCTATGGCATATAATTTCCCTCTTGCTCTCTCTCTGCTTATGGGTATTATGGTTTGCAATACCATAATAAGACCATAACAGTGCTGCAATGATAATGAGATGAGAGAGGCCATCAAGTTTGGTCCTTTGTCTACTTTCAGCACATATCTCTCATCCCAAGTGATCCCTTCAACCATCATTGCCTTAGTGATCCCTTCTCCATCCCAACTGCCTTCTCCTCCAGCACATGAGGTAGGCTTCCAAACTGCAGAGCGATCCTCTTGGCCCTGTCTCTACTGTTCTTGGATGTTAGTCTCATACTATGTTATTTTATATTCCATAAATGAGTGCAGTTATTCTATGTCTGTCCTTCTCTTTCTGACTTATTCTGACTTCGCATGATACTCTCCATGTCTATCCACTTACAAGCAAATTTCATGACTTCATCTTTCTTAACAGCTGCATAGTATTCTACTGTGTGTAAATGTACCATAGGTTCTTTAACCAGTCTGTTCTCGGGCACATGGGTTGTTTCCAGATTCTGGCTATTGTGAACTGTGCTGCAATGAACATAGAGGTGCAGATGTCATTCCTCCTGTGCTTTTTTGCATCCCCGGGATATATTCCCAGAAGTGGATCATATGGGAACTCAACTTCTAGTTTTCTGAGGAATATCCATATTGTTTTCCAAAAAGGCTGGACCAGTCAGAAGGGTGAACTCAGTGACCAGAAAGGCCCAGAGCATGGGTGGGAAGACCTGAAGGAGGGTGCTGGATGAATGAGACTCCCTGTCTCCCTGCACCCGCGCCAGCACTGGTTGTTCTTGTTCTTTTGGATGTGTGCCATTTCTGTGGTGTGAGATGATATCTCATGGTTGTTTGGGTTTGCATCTCCCTGACGATTAGCGATGTAGAGCATTTTTTCCTGTGGAGTCCTTGACTTTAAAATAAATGATGGGCCACAGATAGCTGAAGGGGGCCAGACATGCCTTGCATGCACGAGGCCCTGGGTTCCGTTTGTTTCCGGCACACATTCCTACATCCCTAGCTCTGCTACGTGTGGCCCTGGTGGGCTGCAACCCCTTCCATCAGGCAAGTATTGTTGCAGCGCGCCCCCCACCCACCCCAGCACTGCCAGAAAGGCTTCCCCATCCCCTACAGTCATGGGGCGAGGGGGGAGCTTAGAGTTCAGGGCCACACACCTTGCACATTCAAGGACCTGGTACCACCACCCCCCTGAGCAGCCCCAAGTGCCCGCCTCGGTGTCCCTCACTCAGCACCAGCACCGCCAGACCCAGATCAAGGTGTGCCATCAAGAGTGGCCCCTGGACCTGCAGAGCACTGCCTAGGAGTACCCCCCATTCACACACACATACATACACACACACACACACACACACACGAGCTTCCTGAATATCTCACACATGCTGGGGGGAAAAAGCATCTCAGATAGAGAAGGGAACACCAAGTAAAGAGTGTTTGGAAGATCCACTTGGGATGGATGCGTGCTGAAAGTAGACTATAGACCGAACATGATGGCCACTCAATACCTCTATTGCAAGCCACAACACCCTAAAGGAAAGAGAGCAAAAGGGAATGCCCTGCCATCCCCCACCCCCCCAGGAATAAAGCACCCGTGGGTCTCCCCGGGGCCGTTTGCACGTGGCTC
>JAOXYA010087768.1:0-18334 GCA_028565675.1 Sorex palustris
CGATTTGCTCGAGCGGGCCCAGTAACGTCTCCATTGTGAGACTTCTTGTTACTGTGTTTGGCATATCGAATACGTCATGGGGTGCTTGGCAGGCTTTGCCGTGCAGGCGAGATGCTCTCGGTAGCCTGCCGGGCTCTCTGAGAGGGGCAGAGGAATCGAACTCAGCAAGGCCAGGCTGGCTGTGCGCAAGGCAAATGCCCTACTGCTGTGCTATTGCTCCAGCCCAGCAGTGCTCCTACAATATAAAAAATATTAATAAATAAATAAATAAGGTCAATCCCTGTGCCCAGAGCAGCCCGTGAGTGGACGGGTCAGCTGGCAACTTGGGGCCAGGCTGGTGCCTGCAGGCACTTGGGACTCGGGAGACCGAGTCTGCTGTGGCCCTAGCTTTGGTGGCTGAGGGACACACGGTTGCACAGTTGTCACTCTCGGGCTCTTCCCGTGGCCAGCCCATGGCCTCTCTAAGGCTCTGGGACCCTCTCGGATGGGGGTGCAGCCGGAAAGGGCCCCAGATGGCCACCCGCTCCGGCCACCGTGACAGGGCTGGGCGTGTAGACGGCCTCAGGGCCCGAACCGGGGGACAGTGCGGGCCAGGGTCCAGCCGCCAGGCAGCGTATGGCCTCTCCACAGACGCCACAGCCTGGCTGGTGCCCACACTGTTCCCGTGGCCTGCCCCGCCCCCAGCACGCCTCCATCCTCCTGGCGGGACCCCACTGTTCTCTGGGGCTGGGGATCCCCTGAGCATCTCGAGAGACCCTTATCTCGCGCCCTGACGTGGCTCTCAGGGGCGGTGTGGTTGTGCTCAGGGTAGCTGGTGGAGGAACAGACAGCCGTGGCCTCCAGACAGCTGTGGCCTCCACTGGGTGCTGGGCCCAGGCGGTCCCTCAGGAGGGGACTTGCTAGCCCAGCCTGTCACTTCCTGTCAGGGCTTACAGGACAGAGCCTCGGGGGTTAGAGCTTTCTGCCCCACAGCAAGGAGGAAACTGTCCTCAGGGCTTGCTCAGGACTGGCCTGAATCCATCACAGGATCAAAGGCCCAGAACCCCTGGGGAGGGAGGGGGAGGGAAGGGGGTGACGGGGGCTGCAGCGGGTGAGCTGTGCCCTGACACACCCAAGGGGACTGGTGACGGGAGGGGCATGGCCAGCGAGTCAAGGTCCTTCTCCATCAAGGACACGGCTGGGCCGGCGTGGCCGGTGCTCGGTTCGTTTGGCAAATGGCCATCTTGGCACCCCGCTGGCGCCTGTCGGATCTCTGGAACAACGCCACGCGCAGGGACGGCGAGGAGGGACGAACCCCTCGCCCCTGCAAAGGCTCCTCTGCTGCCTCCAGCCAGTTAGGCCAGGACGCTGGGCGAGGGTGACCTTGGAGCACTCACGCTGCGGGGCCATGCTGGCCACGGGCCGGGACATGGGGCCGGCATGGGACGGACAGCGCCAGGGTAGGACAGGACACGAGCATTGCTGACTGGTGTCAGACAGCAAAGTAGGGCAATGTTGCTGGGATAATGAGCCCGAGTTCAATCAACATCACAGCAAAGGGACGTGAAAAGTGTGTCAGGTTCTCGTCGCGTGTTCAATTATTCGACTTAGGCCTCTCACGTACGCACACGATAATAACACGCTCTGACATGTGGGCGAATCTCCACAGTCACACCAGGTGTTGGACCATCTGCTCGCGGTTCGTCAGGGGTGCAGCAGGGGAGAGCGTGGCCCATGGCGGGCCTGGGGACCCGGCCAGCGCCACGGCCACCAAGGAGGGCCTGGAGTCGCAAGGAAACCCACACTCCAAGGGCACGTCAGCCTGGCAGTGTCCCTGTCTGTGTCCTCAGAGGAAGACCTGGAGGGAGGTTGAGGGGCAGAGATAGGTAACACCCCCACACACTGTCACCCTCACACACTGTCACCCTCTGTCACCTCATTCACTGTCATCCTCACCACTGTCACCCTCACACATCATCACCCTCTGTCACCCTCAACACTGTCACCCTCTCACTGTCACCCTCTGTTACCCTCACCACTGTCATCCTAACATGTCACCCTCTGTCACCCAACACTTACCCTCACACACCATCACCCTCTGTCACCTCACACACTGTCACCTCACACAGTCACCCTCTGTCACCCTCACCACTGTCACCCTAACACATGTCACCCTCTGTCACGTCATACACTCTCACCCTCACCACTGTCACCCTCACACAGTCACCCTCTCACACTGTCACCCTCTGTCACCCTCAACACTGTCATCCTCACACACTGTCACTCTCAACACTGTCACCTTCTGTCACCCTCACCATTGTCACCCTCACACGCTGTAACTCTCAACACTGTCACCCTCTGTCACCCTCACCATTGTCACCCTCACATAGTCACCCTCTGTCACCTCATACACTGTCACTTTCACACACTGTCACCATCTCCACTGTCACCCTCTGCCACCCTCAACACTCTCACCCTCTCACACTGTCACTGTCTGTCACCCTCACACACTGTCACCCTCAGTACTCTCACCCTCTGTCACCCTCACCATTGTCACCCTCATACACCGTCACCCTCTAGCTGTCACCTCACACACTGTCACCCTCAACACTGTCACCTTCTGTCACCCTCACCATTGTCACCCTCACACACTGACACCCTCTGTCACCTCATACACTGTCTTCCTCAACACTGTCACCCTCACACAGTCACCCTCAAGCACTGTCATCCTCTGTTACCCTCATACTCTGTGACCCTCACACACTGTCACTCTGTCACCTCATACACTGTCACCCTCGCCACTGTCACCCTCACACTGTCATTCTCTGTCACCTTCATACTCTGCGACCCTCACACACCATCACCCTTATCGTTGCCCTTGTCACCATCACTGTCTCCTCACGACCATCGTCATGCAGCGGTCACCTCCCTCACGCTCTCCTGCATCTCCTCCCTCACTGTCCCCTGAAAGGTCAGCGGTGCCTCCCCCAGTGCGGGTGCAGGGAGCCCCTGAGCTGGGTGTCGGGGTGGGTGCGGGCACGACACCCCCCTTTCATGCTCCAGGCTGGACCCTGCGGCCCTGAGCCGCGGCTGGGCTGTCCTTGGGCGAGTGACCTTCAGCGACTCGCCGCGTGGCAGGGAGCCAGACCGCCTCCCGGGGAAGTATGTTCCGAGATGAGTTTCAGGAATTTTCTGGGTGTTTTTATCTCTGCTGTGGAGCCGTAACGGCCTTGGCGGCAGCTGCGCAACTGAGGAGAGGCTGAGGAGAGGCTGAGGAGAGGCTGCTGGTGGCTCATTAGGGCGGAATGGCGTTTCCGAGAGCAGCTCAGCCGCGCGCAGCCGCCCCTGACGCACAGCCCATCAGCGCCCGCGGCTGATGGACGGCTGACGGGCAGCTGAGCTCCGGACGCTCCCACTTCTGGAAGGATCCAGAGGGCTGGGCAGGGAGGGTGGGGGCTGGGCTGCCACGGGGCATGTGCTGGATCCAGGTGGGGGTGTTGCTGGGTGCAGGGGGGGGCTGCCCTAGGCTCCCCCAGCCCCCAGAGCCCCAGGTTTGGCCTCCTCTGGCCAGGCGCACCTCTAGGTCACCGCTGGCGGGGGCGGTGCTGTGTGCAAGAACCTGAAGGCGGACTGGGGTTTGGGGCCCTGGGCTGGGTGGGCAGCAGGTTTGGGCCAGGGGCTTCGCACTCCTGTGGCCTCGCCACACGGCCAGCGTGGGTATCCCAGTGGAGCACGCTGAATCACGAGAGTCCAGTCCCCAGAGGGACCCTCTGACAGAGGCCGGAGGTGTGTGGTGTCCTCGGGGCTTGCCCAGAGCCTGTGGGTCATTTCCTTACACTGGCCACTGTGCCCGGCTCCAGCAGGGAGGGGACTCGCTCTCGGGGTGGATGGGTGGTTGGGCTTCCTGGGCCTTCTTCCTCGCTCCTGCTGAGGAAGTGGCCAACCCAAAGGGCCATGAGGAGGATAGGACCCAGGGGCTGGAGGGGCAGCTGGGGGCCCTTGGGGTGTCACCCGCCTCTTCCCCGGAGTCTCCCCTCCAAGATGCCCTGGGTGGGTGTGGGCGAAGGACCCCGCTGGGGCCGGAGCAGACGTGACACTCGCGAGGCCAGTGGGGATCCTGCAGGCCACTGCCCAGGTGGGGACACATCCCAGGCTGCCCGCTCCCACCCTGGCTGGGGGCACCCTTTGTCTGGGCCTCTGACGACGGGGAGGTGCCGGTCCCATGCACGGGGCAGCGGCCAGTGGAAAGGGCTTTGGGGTCTGGGAGAGGAGGGACATAGCAGCCAGCCACCGGCCACCACCACCACCGCTGGCCGCTGCCCCCTCTGCTGCGCGAGGGTGACCTGCACACCGGACAAGGTCACGCCATGGGTGTTTCTCCCTGCCTGACCCCCAGGGAGCCCCAGAAACGAGCCCCTCCCCTGGCAACTCCCAGCACACAAGGGCAGCGGGGACCCCCTGGCAGGGAGCGTGGGTGCCTGGTGGCCGGGTGCGGGCGCGGCTCGATGTATAAATAGCAGCTTTGATGGGGAAAGTGCTGAGCTGCGCAACCATCGCCACGTCTGCTGAGACTTATTATTCCGGGGTAATTGGGGTTACGGGCACTTGCTCTCTTATCGTTCAGGTTTCCTTCGTGAGCGGCCCCTCGGGGTGCCTCGGGCCCCCTTCACCACAGCCCTCAGCCTGTTAACCCTTCCTCTTCCAGACAAGGACAGTATGTGCTCCCCCCCCCACACACACACATACCCCCGTGCCTTGACGTCCCCATGGCCCTTCTGGGCTGCCCTCGGTGGAGCCGTGAGTGCAGCCTGGGAGGAGCCCGTGGCAGGGGGCACAGTTCTACTGCAAGGGGCCCCCAGCTTAGAGACCCCAGGTCTCTCAGGAGAGACACAGAGCCCCACGCCTGACACTGCGGCCCCTGCCCTGTGACCCCCATTCAGCAAGCACAGCAACCTTCTCGCACAGGCCAGCAGTGAGTTGCAGAAGCCCCCCCCCCCCCCCCAAGGAACAGTACCTGGAAGGCTGGCCTAGACAGCCCTGCCTGGGCAGTTCACCTGGGCAGTTCACCTGGACATTTCACCTGGACAGCTCACCTGGGCATCACCTGGACAGCCCACCTGGATAGCCCACCCAGGCAGCAGACCCCACACAAGCGCCTGGGGACGAGGACAAGTCCCTCCCCAGGAAGTTCACAGACTGACTGTGCATCTGCGTGTCCATCAGACTTCGGCCCCAGAGTAGAGCTGACCATGACTAGTGCTGTCCCACGGGACACATGAGGCCCACCTCCCGCCGTGACCCCCCACCCCACTCTCTAGGGCTCACCTGAGCCCCCGCCCCCTGCTGCCCCATTTCCCGTGCCTGAGGAGGGCGACCTTGGCGATCAGACACTCTGTCCCTCTGTGACTCTCTGTCGATGGGGCAGGGCTCGGGGTGAGCCCGTGGGGAGATGAGCGCCCGTGTGACCACAGGGCACAGCGGAACCCTGGCCTTCCCGCAGTCGGAGATGAGCCCCGGCCAGGGCCCTGGCCTGTTCCCGGCTCCTGTCTTGCTTTCACCCTCCTCCCCCTGTTCGGAGCCGCAGAGCAGGGCCAGCACGCAGGGTCGCACCTGGCTGCCTATTCCCGCAGAAGCCCCACCATGGCGAATGCAGGGGCCACGCAGAGGCGGGGTCCCTCCTCTGAGCTTCCCTTGGCCCCTGATACACACCCACGCTGGCTGACACCTGGATGCCGGGTGGACCACCAGTGGCACACACCAGAACGTGCTTTCATGAGCACAGATGCAGTGCACAAGTCAGTATATGGAAGTCAAGTCTCAGGTGTTGGGCAAACAGCCGGGGGCTGACACACGCCGGGCAGGCACAGGGCCGAGAGGGTTGCCGATGGCACGGACCCCAAAGGCAACCTGGGCTGGTTCCCAGACACCTGGGCCAGGTATGGCGGCTGGACAACGGGGAGGCCTCACTATGGCCTTTCTGTTTCCAGACTTTAAATCTTGGGGAGGCCACACCTTGCGGTGCTCAGGGCTGACCCCTGGCTCTGCACTCAGGGTCATCCCTGGTGGTGCTCAGGGGATGGCCAGGATCCAGCCGACGTGTGCCCTGAGACGGTAGTAGGCGGGGCAACTGGTGGTGGTAGTGGGCGGGGCAGCAGTGGCGGTAGTGGGCAGGGCAGCTGGTGGCAGGGACTCTCGTGCTCTTCCATGTCCTGCAAACCCTCGGGACCCTCCAACAAGAAGACCGAGAACAGGACGGGCCTGAGTCAGGGCCCCAGTCTGAGAGGTTGAGAGGATGGACTCCCAAGACAGTGCTCCACGGTGGGCAGCGGGGCCGGAGCAGCTGCCAGGACAGGAGCAGCTAGGGAGGGGACAAGTGGGCATGCGGCAGGGGGGCAGTTCTGTCTCTACAGGGGACACAGGGGGCGGGGCACCCAGGGAAGGAACCAGCTGGGTGGGCCAGCCCATCTCTTGAGGGGATGGTGAGGGAGGACGGGGTGCATTTCTGTGACCTGGGACTAACTTCAGTTTGGTGGTGGAGGCTGCAGATTATGGTGAGTCTGACGGGGGAGGCTGGGACTTGGGCGAGGGTCTGATGGTCGAGGTGATGGGTGAGAATCTGAGGGGGGAGGCTGGGACCTGGGTGAGGCTGATGCAGAGGCTGGAGGTACTCTGGGCTGGGCTGCCCTTGAGGCCTCGTGCTGAGCCTGGAGCCCAGCCGGGACCCCAGGGTGCTCCTCAGACTCCCTGACCCCTTCTTGCTTCCAGGGGCTCCTGCACCATCCCCAAGCACTGAGCTGGGACTCTGCATCCACCATCTCCCTCCAGGCTGCTGTCCACACACAGGCCTTCACACAAACGCGACCGGCAAGGCGAGTTTGCACGAGGCGGCCACTGTGCTGTGGGGCCCGCAGAGGCCCGGGAGTCCCTTCACATCTTCCGAATTACCAGCTACTCGTGTCATTCAAAGAATCCAATGTGCAATGCTGATTCTGGAGCCAGACGTTCCTTCTGCCGGGCGGAACAAAGAGAGCAGGATGGAGCCTTTGTGGGAGACATTTCGGGGTTTCCAGTCATTGCCACTAACGGTCTGCTGGAGCTTGGGGATGCTGACCCCCGGGTCTGAGGGAAACAAGAGCCAGGCTGTGCCTGGAGCCGCTGTCGGGCCAGCCCCCCCGCCCCTGCAGGCTGAGCCGGGTTTCCCCAGACTTGGGGACGTGGCGTGAGGGGGGGTGCATGCACGGAGTTGCCCTTGTCCACTGCCCAGAGAGTTCCCTGGGAGGTGATGCCCGTCTCCCAGTGGGCCTGGAGGGGTGGGGACAGCGGGTGGAGGGTGGCCAGGTCAGGGGCCAGCAGAGGAATGAGGAGTATCCCTGGTCCCCGCCCCAGGCATGTCCAGGAAGTACACCAAGTCCCCTGGGGCCATGCCCGCCCAGGGCCTCCCACATCTCCTGACTCTTCCTTCCGCCCAGGAACCCGGCAGCCCCTGGCTGGTCCAGGGGAGATGATGGCGGGACGGGGTCTGAGAACGAGGCAGGGCATCCAGAATGCCTTCATGCCCTCACGGGCGCCTTCCGGGGCCTTGCCCCCCCCCATAGGAGGGTGCTGGTGAAGGGCCTGAAGGTGTGTGCCAGGGGAGCTGAGGGCATGACACGTCCTGTGAGGCAGGAGGGAAGGAGGGGTGAGGGGGTTCCGACCAGGGGTGGTCACCAGCCCGGGGAGGGAAGGGGAGATGCCGAGGGCCAGGAGGACCAACCCAGCCTTGGTGGTCCTCAAGCCTGTGGTGGGGGTCCAGGTCACAACCTTGCTTGGTTCTCCGGAGGGGAGCTTCAGGGGGCTCAGACATTTCCCAGATGGGCCCCAGTGCTCCTTTGGGTGGGTCCTGCCTCTCACACTAGAAGGGGAAGTGAGGCAGGGCTGGGCGGAGTGTTCCAGAACACTGCAGGAGGAGCAGGGGGGAGCCCAAGGGTACAGGTGCCCTCCACAGAATGGCGGGGCTCTTCAGAGACCCCCTCTGTGGTGTGAGCTGAAGCCTCTGGCAGGCGTGTGCACAAGAGCACGGTTTGAACTCAGCTCCTGGGGCCTACGGCGACCGTCCAGGCCCCTCCAGTGGCTGCCCCAGCTGCCAACCCCTCCCACAGCGGGAGGGAGATCCCCCAAGCCCCCAGAGACAGCATGCTGGCGGCAGCCTGACCTCCACGGGGGCTACACTGTCGCAGAACCCCACCCAAGACCTCGCGACTGCCTGCGGCGTGGCCCCGCTGGGGAGGAGGTGGGCAGGCAGGTGTGCACCCGTCACACGCCCCCGCTGCCGGCGAGCTCCGAGCTCTGTCTGGCCCCCTCCGCCACACTCTTGGCAGCTGCTAATCTCTCACGCTCTTCACAGCTTTGCCTCTTCCAGAAAAGCCACAGAGCTGGAATCCTGCAGCCGCTCCAGCTCATTCATGCGAGCGCCAAGGGGCCCGGCCCAGAGGACGGGAGAGGGTTTCCATTCCACGGCAGGGCTGCAGGTCCTAGGGTGGGCGGTGGGTCCTGGGGTGGACGGCCAGGTTCTGGGGTGGGGTGCGGGGCTCTGGGGTGGGGTGCGGGGCTCTGGGGTGGGCTGTGGGATTCTGGGGGTGGGCTGCGTGGTTCTGCAGTAGGCTGCAGGATTCTGGGAGGAGCTGTGGAGTTCTGGAGGTCGGGTGCAGGGGTTCAGAGGTGGGCTGCATGGTTCTGAAGTGGGCTGTGGGGTTCCAGGGGTGGAGGGCTGCTCCACGGGGTTCTGTTTTCCTCTCCCTGCTGACTGCCTCAGTCCTGGAGGCTTATCCACCGGCCCCTGTCTCCTTGCGGCACTTTGCTCATTTTCACCTTCACTGTCGCCTTTGTGAGTCTGTCGGCTATTTGGGATCAGATGCTTATCAATGTGTCATTTATGAAGTTTTCATGCCCTGAGATTCCATAATAAAGAAGCAGTGACCTAATTGACTCTAAGGAGCTTCTACCCTGCGCCAAGGTGTAGACGGATGTGCAGAAAGGAGAAGCGGGGCGTGGACGAATTTCCTGGGCTGGGGCTGGCACTGCCCGAAACTGACCACAGGCTCTAGGACCCAAATGATGTTTGGACCAATCCCGGCAGGAGCAGCCCCATGTGACCCCAGAGCTCCTCCCTTAGGGCGTGGCTATGGGACCCAGGAGAGGCACTTACACCAATCCCAGCAGGAGCATCTGCTCACGTGATCTCAGAGCTCCTCCCCCTCTGGGCGTGGCTGCTGGACCAAGTTTGCAGTGTCGGACACGCTGGTTTCCGGACCTCGGTGGATGCTTTTCTGCGTCCCTGGGCTTCCTGGTCCTTTCTCTGGTCCCACTACGAGCCAGACTCATCTGGGTTGCAAGACCCCGTGTCCCCGTCACTTCTACATCTCCCGCCGTCAGACCTGGGCGCACTGGGTCCTGAGCACCTTGCTTGGCGCCTGCAGCTCCCCAGTGCTCACGGCATTTCTACCCTCTCAGGCCCGCATGCCTCAACGTCGGGGGCTCTGCTGGGCTGCAGGGCTTGTTCTCGTCCCTCTTTTCAGCTTCAGCCTGGCCGCGCCCACCGCTACTGTCCTTCTCTGGCCAGGGGTGGTGGGGCACTGTCTGATTTGGGCTGTGTGTGCTTCCCAACTCCCTCTGCTCGCGGCCAGCACCCTGCTGGGCAGGGGTGGGCTCTGCTTGCGGCCAGCATGCTTGGCCTTCTGGGGAGGGGTGCCTCACCAAGGTCCTTCCCCCTTTCTGGGAGGTTCTGTCCCAGACCTGAGATGGAGTTTGTTCCTAGGCTGCCGCAGGACGTGTCAAGTCGGGGGATGGGACAACAGGGATGGACCCTCACTGCCTGGAGGTGGGATGCCCTTCGTGGGTGCCCCACCCGCGTGGCCTCTGGCTCAGGAGGGTGCCACGACTGTGTGCGGGTCAGGCTTCTCCCGAACGTGTTCTAGGACAGGGACGCCGTGCCTCCTGCAGGTGACTGAGCCAGGAAGCTCCCCCTGGGTGGGGGTCTCCCAGCCTGAGCCCAGCCCCGCCAAGCAGCTGACATTTGAGACGGCTTTGCTTCCGCGGCAGGAATATTCTCAATATGAGAAGATAAGACCTTGGTGTTTGCCGAGAAAATAACACTGCTGTCCTTCAGGCCGAGGGACACAGGTGCCTGGGTACTGTGGCAGGTGGCAAGGGCCCCCTCGGGGGAGGAGAGGTGTGGAGGAAGGAGGGAGCTGGGCCCTGCGGCTCCCGGTGGAAACCACAGTGCTCCCCAGGGACAGAGGCAGCCCGGCCTCTTCTCCCTCCGCCGCACCTGGGGCCGTCCTGCCTTGAGCCAGGCCGCCCGCAGGAGCTCCCCACCCGTGTCCAGGCTGCCCGCGGGAGCTCCTTACCCCCACCCCATCCCATGTCCAGGCCACCCGCAGGAGCTCCCCCACAACCCCGTGTCCAGGCCGCTTGCTGGCTGCTCTCTAGGCCGAGTCCCCTCCTGGCTGCCCCCATCCAGGTCCAGAGGGGGTGCACGGGTCTCTGCAGGGGAAGAGCAAGGAGGAGCAGAGGGTGACAATCCACAGCCACCCCTCAGAGCTGGAAGCTGGGTTTCTCCCCTTAAATGTGTGCTCCTGCCCTGAAGCTATCTCCTCCTCTGAAGCTATGCTCCTCCCCCTTGAAACTATGCTCCTCCCCCTTGAAGCTATGCTCCTCCCCCTTGAAGCTATGCTCCTCCCCCTTGAAGTTATGCTCCTCCCACTTGGAGCTATGCTCCTCCCCGAAGCTATGCTCCCCCCCCTGAAGCTATGCTCCTCCCCTTGAAGCTATACTCCTCCTTGAAACTATGCTCATCCCCCTAGAAGCTATGCTCACCCCCCTAGAAGCTATGCTCATCCCCCTTGAAGCTATGCTCATCCCCCTGAAGCTTGACTCCTCCCTTAAATATGTGCTCCCCTCCAAAGTTTTGCTCCTCCCCTTAAGCTGCACTCCCCAGAGGACCGAGAAGGCACAGCACGTGCCCGTGCCCGCCGGACAGATGCGCGCACACACCTGAGAGCACCGTCCTTCCCTTAGGACCGGGGCGGGGCAGCGTTTTGTGCACACAGGGAGGATGGGGCGGTGCGGGGGAGGGACTGGGCTCACCCCGAGGCTCCTTTGTCTCCCCGGCTCTGCTCCCCTCGCCGTCCACACCTGGTGACGAAGCGTGAGCTGCCAGGAGAAGCACGAGGCGGCGCCTTCCAGAACCAGACGACAGTGTTCAGACACTCCCGCGGGTGTGAAACCGGGACGTTATTTCCAACGCTCACGCTCGCCCCTGAGCGGAGCAAGGGAAGCTGCGCCTGGTGGGGGCGCGCTGGGTGGGGCGGGGGTGTGTGGAAAGGCAGAGATGAAAAGCCCTGGAGACTGCAGAGCTCCCACAGGCACTTCTGCTCCCCACCGTGCTGCAGAGCCAGGCAGCCCCTCCTCCTGGGGAGCAGCCGGCCTCCACCAGAGAAGGAAACTCTGAGAGATGTACCTTATGCACTCACTCCACAGCCAACACACCTTTCCCACCTCACTGGGGAGTGAGACTCGGATCGGGACAGCCAGGGTCACAGTGTCGTGCCTGCAGGCTTCGCTCAGTGATCGTGTCTTTCTACGGGAGCCAATGGCGCCATGTCTATGCCGGGCCCACAAGATGCGTATCTGCACGGGGTCCAGAGGTGGCAGAACCCACCTGGCCTCGGGCCTACACTGATCACAAGGCCTGGGGCACCCAGGATCCCCCGAGGTCCAGGTGACCTCGCGTCTACACTGGATCACACGGCACGGGGCACCCAGGATCCCCCAGGGTTCACGTGGCCTCGGACCTACACTGATCACAAGGCATGGAGCACCCAGGATCCCCCAGGAGCCACCTGGCCTTGGACCCACACTGGATCCACACAGAATGGGGCTCCCAGGATCCCCCGGGGTTCACGTGGCCTCACACGGCATTGAGCACCCAGGATCCCCCAGGGTCCTCCTGGTCTCGGACCTACACTGGATCATTCGACATGGGGCACCCAGGATCCCCTGGGGTCCACGTGGCCTCAGACCTATACTGATCACATGGCCTGGGGCATCCCCCGAGGTCCACGCACATGCCTCCCTCCCTGCCCAGGCCTGTGATTTCTGCTCTCCAACGTCATGGCCTGGGGTGGTGCCCCTGTGGCTTCCTGGGGGTTGGCCTGGAGTCTGAGACTCAGCGGCAAGTGTGGGAAGACCTGGTCACCCCCATGCTGGTGTGGACCCCTGGCGCGCTCTCTCAGTGCCTGCCTTGGGATGGGGCTGTGGGCCCAGAAACTTGGGGTATCCCATCCCGGTATGGGTGGCTGGAGAGCCTAAGTTCCCAGGGGAAGCCCCACTCAGCCCCAGTCACCGCAGGGCCCATGAAGGTGCATGCCTTGGTTAATGTCCTTCAAATTATTGGCACGTTAGACCTTCTCTCTGCTGGCGGTTACCTTTGAAACTGGCATCATCCTTTCGTGTCTCAATACAGGGGTACCTGGGCAGCTGGAGAGGACCCCATGCAGTGGGAAGATGCTTGTTGGGCTGTGCCCGTGTGTCATCAGAGGGAATGTTGGGGACGGGAGTGTGACCTGCGCTCAGGGGACGTTTGCCTGACAAACACACTTGCACCACAGGGCTACTTTGGAGCCCGTGTGAGGAGCCGGAGCTCACACAGGCCTGTGGGAGATTCTGGGTTCTGTCCCAGACTGTCACGAGTCCCCAAACCCAGCGGAAAATATCTCATCAAATAAGTCATTTACAATTGCTTTGGCATAGGAAGCTCTCCCATACGTCGAGACGCACCAACACACAGATCTCTCCACTTTGTTCTAGTCTGGTTCAGTATCTAAATGTTTTCATTAAAAAATAAAACGTCATTAAAAGACGCTTTCTATAAACGCTCCAAGACATTCCAAAGCGCTGTTATATCATCATATCAAAAATACAATCTTACAGGCTGTCGGGCTTCACGTTGTTCTGGTCCATCCATCGCCCGCGTGCAGAGGGATGGATTTAATTCTTCCTGTCTGCAAGCTTCAGAGACTCTCATGCTCTAAAATCCCCCAGAGCCGACGTGTTTATTGTTGTGCCCTGTCGCCGCTGAGCTGTGGCCACCAAACTTCAGAGGATTTGCTCTGGAGAGCGCCCAAGGCCGGCAGAGCATCCCGTCGCTCTAAGGAGGACTTGGAGTGGTTCGAGCATTGCCAGAATCTTCTTTTATGGGAGCAGTCAAGAAGTAGCAAGTGCACATTGATCATTTCTCTTCTCTGCAGGGGCTGGAGGGGGGCACAGCTGGGGCTGCTCCTGGCAGTCCTTGGATGCGTGGGGTGGGCTGAGGGGCGTGGCCGAGCCGTGCAGGCCGGCACCTGGGGTGGTAGGTGTCTTGCCCTCACACAGGACAGGCACGCCCCATCCTTCGCATGGCTCCCCTGATCCTCAGGGCTTTTGAATTCACTATCCAGAACATTCCAGCCCAGCCCCAGGCATCACCCCCTGCAGCGCCCGAGCTGCCTGTCTCTGTTCTGGCTGCCTCTCGGCCAGGCTGGCCCCTCACTCCATTTCTTCCTGGAATTCGAAGTGCTCCGAGACTTTTGTCACACGATCACAGCTGTAACACTGCAGTTGGTGTTCTGTCCAGCATGGGGCGCCATGGCTGGACTTGGCCTGGTGGGAGGAAGCTCTTGGGACTCTGGCCATCACCCATGGGAGCGGAGTCGCCCTTGGTGGCTGAATCCAGGCTTCTCAGCAGTGCCCAGTGCTCCTGGGAGCTGTGCTGTGGAATCCCGAGTGCCTGGAGGGGGTTACGGGGGGGCAGCCTGGAACTCCTGTGGCCCAGCCCCTGCAGACACCACCATCTGTCTCTCAGAAGTCGATGTTCCTGGGTGGGCAACCCAGCCTTGGTCTTGGCTGGGTGGGTGCAGGGAGAGGGGCGGGGTGGCTGTTCTAGCTGCAGTTGAGTTTTATCTTGTTCACCTGCAGTGCTTACGAGCTACTCCTGGCTCTGTGCTCACGCTGGAGGTGCCCAGAGAGACCCTCCCAGGGTGCCCAGGCCAGGAGCTTTGCACAACTATGGCCTTCGACCCCCAGGGGCCCCAGAACCAGGAGCAGGGAAAGGGTTCCCGAGCAGGACCCCGCCAGCAGTTGGGGCCCGAGGGACATGGGGGAGCACAGTTCTCAGAGACACACACAGGGCCCAGTCACACAGGGGGTCGAGGGGCAGGGCCGCAGGGACCCCATGCCAGGGTCCACCCTGGAGCAGAGCAACGGGCAAGCCAGGGCGGCCCCTATGCCATCACCGACAGCTGCTGCAGAATCACAGACCCCTGGGTTTCTAGGAAGGAGAAACAGACCAGAGAGACTCAGATCCGGCCCCAAGACACACAGCTGGATTTTTCTGATGTGGAGCCAGTACGTGGTCTGAGCTCTGTGTGTGTGTGTGTGTGAGTGTGTGTGTGTGTGTGCATGTGTGGCATGTGTGTGTGAAGGTGTGTGAGAGGGTGTGCGAGTGTGTGTGCACGTGGATATGCAGGTGTGTGCGGGTATGTGTGTGTGGGTATGCAGGTGTGTGTGTGGGTGTGTTTGTGGGTCTGCGCATGAGTATGTGTGTTCATGTATGTCTGCATGTGTTGTGTGTATGAGTGTGTATGTGTGTGCGTGTATGCATATGTGTGTCTCTGTGTGTGCATGTGTATACATGCATATGTGTGAGTGTGTGCATGTGTGTATGTGTGTGTCTGTATAAGACTGTGTATGTGTGTGTGCATGTGTGTGTCTGTGTGTGTGTGCATGTGCGTGTGTGAGTGTGGAAACAGCCTAGTTTACTCTTCTTTAGTGCAAGGCCTGGGACTGGGGGTGCTCAGGTCCCGGAACCCTCCCCCCGTGTTGTGGGGTCTGGCGCCTCTGCCCTTGGGCACGTCACAGGCCCCCACCCGGGCCGCACCTCCTGCTCGGGCGAGTCTGGCGGGAATGGAGAGTTTTCCCCCAGGGCCCAAGAGCCCCATTTCTGAAGGACGCTCTGGCGCCGCGATGTGGCTGGAGCCTGCCAAGCTGTGCATTCAGGTGGGTGCTCCGGCCCCACCTGGAACTGGGCAGCACCAGGCAGGAGACTGCTGGGTGGCTGCCCGTCCTGGCCGGGCTCTCGCGCCCTGCAGTAGCCCCTGCACTCGCTGGGGACCTGCAGGCCGCGGAATCCGGGACGCGCATCCACCGCACGGTGGCCTCTGAAGACGAGTCTCATCTGCCCCAGATTCTGGGCCATCCCCGCCCAGAGGCCGCTGTGGTGTGAGCTGCTAGCTCCGGTGGGCGGCGGGGGCAGGGGAGCCGGACCGCGTCCCAGGCGCTGTGGCTGGAAGCCAAGGCAAGCTGGGGAATCTTCTGGAAAGAGTCGACAGGACACACCGGCTCTATGCAGCTCCACGCAAGCCCCGATGGCCACCCTCCTCTTCGCTGCCTGGGGTGAGGTAGAGCCCAGACCCTGAAATAAAGGGTCCCTGGGGGCTCCAGGTCACGCGTGAGCCAGAGAGTGGAAATGAGCCAGGAGCACCTTGCTGGGAGGTGCTGGGGTCATGGGGTCATGGGGGTCTTAGGGGAGAGCTACTTCTCCTCCTCCTGTGCCAGTGTGCACCTTCCGGAACCTTCTGGTTCAGTGGGTGAGCAGGTCCCAACTGTATCCAGCATGGTGGAGCCGGGCCAACTTGGTGGCATGTGGGTGAGGACAGGGGACGGTCAGTTGGGGTCTGGGGTTGGTGTACATGGTGGGGGCCTGTCCCCTCTCCCTCCCGGGACCCTGTTCCCTGCCTCCGTTTTAGCCTCAATGAGGGAACACCTCTCCTTTCCTGGAGCCTCTCAGCCCCCCGACAGAAGCCAGAGGTAAAGGGCCCAGAAGAGCACTGTTTGAGGGGTCGCAGGAGGGTTTGTGGGGTTCCAGGGCAGGGCACAGGCTCATGGCTGCCAAGGGTGCCCCCCAGTGCGGGAAAGAAGGAAAGAGAGGGAGAAGGAGAGGGGTGGATGGGCGGTAGGAGAGGACCCTAATTAACATCTTCCTTCTCGGGGTGCCCTAGGATGTCCCAATCTACAAAGTCCATGGCTCAGAGCAGCTGGGTGTCACCTGGCTGAGGTGAGCATGGACCTGTCACCCCATTCACACAGGGCAGGCACTCAGAGCTCTGCCCGCCACGGGGACCCTGGAGCCATGCCACCGGTTTCTGAATGCACGGCTGAGTGAGAATGCACGACCTCACTGAATGAATGAGTGAGGGAGTGATTTAGCGATTGGGTGAGTGAGTGAGTGATTTAGTGAATGAGGCAGTGAGTAATGATTTAGTGAATGAATGGGCGAGTGCATGAATGAGTGAAGCGTGTGTCTGCAACAGGCCCAGGCCTATCTGGGTGAGTGAGCGAATGAATGGCTGAGTGAGTGAATAAGTGAATGGGTGAGGGAGTAAGTGATTCAGTGAATGAGCGAGTGAGTGCGTGAGGCGTGTCTGTAGCGCGTGTCCAGCGGGCCGAGACTTTGTGTCCTGTCAGACCCAACCACTCTTCGCATAAATGACATTTTTATTAAAAATAACTTCCCCGGCCAGCAGGGAGCCGCTGGAGTGACCGACTGTCCTTCCGCTGCCCCGGGCTGCCGCCGTCCCAGCTCTGTGGAGCCCCGTGCACAGTGGGGAAGGGCCGAACATCCCAATCTTTGTGGTGGGCCGCGGCGGCTCTGAAGGGCTGGCAGCCCACTGGCCTGCACCAGGCTTCTTCCCGCGCTGGATCGGGGGTGGCCTCATCACCTGGTGACCCCCCACCCTGCCCCACTCGGCCACTCACCGGGGCAGGGTGCTCACTGGTGGTCAGAGTCCCGTGTCAGTGTCAGGCTGACCACACCCTCAGCTTCAGCCTGTCTTTGCCTCTACAGAGGATGGGCATCCCCAGATCCCAGCCCCTCGCCACCACCCTGACCGCCTGGTCTCCTGCCTGTGGACCCCAGGGTCTCTGTCCCCAAGCACGTGTGCAGAGGCTCTTTCTCTCTCTTCTTTGGCGCCAGGTTTGCAAGGACCCCCACTCGCAGGGACCACACTTCCCTGAGTCCCAGATATCCCCATCTCGGGGTCCCACACGCCCATCTCGTTGAGTCCCGTGTACCCCCTGTCTCTGCGTCCTGTACACCCCTTTTTCCCACCCGCATCAGATGTGCTTTGGCGCCAGGCTCAGGGGGCGCGGCTGTGCGCTGTCAGGCTGATTCTGGGGCTCACGCTTCCCTTGAGGCCTCATGGCCCAGTGGGCTCCCTGGATGCCCGGCAGCTCTTGGTGGGGAGAACTTGACAGACGAGATGGGCGCACCACAGGGCGCTCCCTGCACCCAGTTGCCCCACCTCCTGGGAGACCCGGAACCCAGGCAGGAACAGGATGAGCCCGAGGAATCAGGGTATGAGACCCCCCTCCCTCCCATTTCAGCAGCCTTGCCCCCAAGTTGGGCTGGTCTGTTTCTGGAACTCTCCAGAATGGAATGGAAGGTTCCATGTGTCCTAAGTTCCTGTTGGAAGAGAAGGAAGAGGTTTCCTCAGGCTGATCAGGGGCCCTGTGGACTCGCAGCTGGTCAGGCAGGGGGATGAATGAGTGAATGTGTGTGCATGGAATGAATGAATGAGTGACCAAATGTGCATGGGGCAAAGAGCACCGGGAGGGGAGACCCTGTATGCATGCGGGGGAACAGAGTGTGTGCGCAGGGGTGGGTGAGCGAGGGAGTGAGTGAAGGGGGGGTGGAATGTGTGAATGAATGAATGAACACAGAATGAATGAGTGCGTGAGCAGGGGCGAGTGATGAGCACCAGGAAACAGACCAGAGAGGGAGCGTGAGCATGTGTACAGGAGAGCAGGTGAGTGAGCAAGTGGTGGCTGCACGTGTGCACTCGATGGTGCCAGAGAATTCCTCCCCGGCCTTTCTGGAGCTTGAGCTGAAGTTCTGGGTGTGCCAGACCTGCCCTGCAGGTATTGGAGCATTCACGGTGGATCCCAGTTGGCCAAAAACGAAGTTGATTGCATGAGTGTGGCTCCTTGTAGGAGCGACTCCTGCCTGTCACCGGCTGGGCCTGGAGGCCAGGGCCTGTCTCCTGGGCAGGTCCCGGTGTGTCTCCTGGGCAGGTCCCGGTGTCCTGAGGGAGGTCGGTCTACCCCGATCCTCTCCCCCAGACTCTGAGCCTGCGGCATCTGCCCTCAGCACTTTGGCCTCGTGGTGACAAAGTGGCTGCTCTGTCTCCTGCATCCTTCTCTGCATTCCAAGGAGGATGAAGGATGAGAAGGAAAGCAAAAGGTGCTTTATTTCAAAGGGCCGAGTCCCTGATGAGCTTCAGCA
>JAOXYA010087769.1:0-11167 GCA_028565675.1 Sorex palustris
TATGGTTCCCCAAGCACCGCCAGGAGTAATTCCTGAGTGCAGAGCCAGGAGGAACCCCTGAGCATCGCTGGGTGTGATCCAAAGGGAAAAAAAAAAAAAACCAAAAAAAACAAACAAAAAAAACCCCACAGAAGGTGAGACCCCGCCCACCCTGCCCCACCCTGCTCTGCACTCCCAGCCCTGGCCCTAGAGGAACCATGACTCAGACATTTGCTCCTGAAGCCCCAGCCTCTACCCTGAGTTCTGTTCTTTCAGCCACCTGCTTTGGTGATATTTTATTCTGGCAGCCCAGGCAAAGAAATGCCGCAGCCTAGCCGCTTGGGCTTGGTATCAGCCAAAAGACTGTGTGCTCATGTTTGAAGGACATCTTTCAGGCTCAAAAGATAGTATAGAGGTCAAGGTACTTGCCCTGATGTGGCCACAATGCTGGTTTAAATTCCAGTATCCAGAGTGGCCCCCCAAGCACTGCTGGGAGTGATCCCTACATAGTGCCAGGTGTAACTCCTGAACATGGCCAGGAACACATGCGCGCGCGCGCGCACACACACACACACACACACACACACACAACCTTAAGGGCTTGGAAGATAGTACAGAGATTAAGCATCTGCCTTGCAGACAGTCGACCCAGGTTGAATCCCCAGCACCGCATCTGAACCGCCAGGAATGAGCCCCGAGCACACCAGGTATGACAAAACTCCCATCTCCCCAAACACACTAAGAACAGTAAAGGCAGGAGAGCATGGAACACACTTGCCTTGCTCACGCCAACTCTGGTTGAACCCCTGGCACCACATATGATCCCCCAAGCTCCACCAGCAGTAAGCTCTGAGCACCAGCAGGTGTACAGTCCAAAGGTTCAAAACCAAGCGAACAAAGAAACAACAACAAAAAAAGCAGTTCGAACACATCCAGAGTGTAGTTCTCGGGAGGATGGGCCCCACTGACGGGCTCACACATGTGGCACTGGAGGCCGAAAGGTGCAGCTTTTGGGGTGAGCCAGCTTTTGGGGGGAAGCACGCTTCCACGAGGCTTCCCCATAATGTGCTCTAGAAAAGACATCGCTGCAAGGACATTTGGGGCCGGCCACAGTGGGTCAACCACAGCTGTGCAAAATTGTGAGTCAATTCTTGAGAAAACACCCAAAGCATTTTCATTCAATAAATGAAATGGCTAAACAATTTCCAATGTTCCCATTAGTCACAAGTCAAGAACTGTTAGTTATGGACCCCGCACGGCCCCTCGGAGCCTCCAAGGAAAGGGCTAGAAGTTGAGGCTGTTCCAAGGCTCTAGGCCCTGTCCCATAGGCTGCGCTTCTCTTCTTGGGGACTGGGCTGGCATCCCCTGGGAGTCACCTCCACTCACAGATTAAACACTGGCAGAGATTGAAGATTGACTGACACTATAACCCAGCAATTCCACTTTTTGGAATATACCCCTAGGGACCCCCACAAAAAACTCAATGCAGAAAAACCATCGGCACTCCTATGTCCACTATAGCACTTATTCATCACAGCCAGAATCTGGAGACAAGCAGAGTGCCGAGAAGAGAAGAGAGAGATGCTAGAGTGTGTATACACAATGGAATATGATGTGGCAGAAAGAAAAGCTGAAAGCAAGGGCTGGAGCAATAGCACAGTGGGTAGGGCATTTGCCTTGCACGCAGTCAATCTGGGTTCGATTCCCAGCATCCCATATGGTCCCCCAAGCACCGCCAGGAGTGACTCCTGAGTGCGTGAGCCAGGAGTAACCCCTGAGCATCGCCGGGTGTGACCCAAAAAGGAAAAATAAAATAAAATTAAAAGCTGAAAGCATGCAACCTGTTACTACAAATCGGATCTGAGGAATATCGTGCTGAGTGAAGTTAGAGGAAGAGAAGAAGAGACGCTGAACGATCTCTCTCCTATGCAGGGGATGAGGAAACAACAGGGAAATAATGGATGCCCAGAGACGTGGAAACAGAGGACATGAGGCTGTCTTGGGGAGGAAGCACGCTGCTGTTGGGCATCGAACCCAAACCATAGCGGCTATAATGGGAAAAAAGTGCTGGTCAGATGGTGGAGGTGCGTGAAACCGGGGACAGTGGCAGAGGGAGGATGACCCTGGTGGAGGGACTGACGTTGCTGGAACCCTGTATCCCTGAAGTCCAATCACAAAAGCCTCTGTAATTCACAGCGCCAAAAAGATATATCCTGGGGCTGGGGAGGTAGGACACTTGCAATGCATGCAATCAACTGGGGTTTCAGTCCCTGGCAACCCATCGAGTCCTTCTGAGCACTGCCAGGAGGGATTCTTGAGTGCAGAGCCAGGAGTAAGCCCTGAGCACAGCCGGTGCAGCCTCAAAACAAAATAAAACTGAATATAATTTATTTGAGATATAGTGTGTGAGTGTGTGTGTGTGTGTGTGTGTATGTGTGTGTGTTTCCACATGCACGCATGTGCTTTAGGACAACTAAATATGGCGTTTACGAACATCCCTGACCACAACTAATCCCCAATGCATAATTCCAATCTTCTCCCATATAGGAGCTATGTTACTCCAAGCATGCAATAAGAATTGTAGCTACCTACCTTCTTCCTATTCCTTTTGTGTCTACACACAGTGCTCAAGGGCTACTCCCAGTACAGTGCTCAGGGAATCACATGGTGCTGGGGCTCAAACCCAGGCTTCCAGCATGCAAAGGCTGCCTTCTAGTCCCTACATTATTCTTTACATCAACTTACTATGTATGGAAATGTCCTTGTATGCATTTCCCCTGCCAACGTTTTAATTTAATTCAAGCCGAGAAGATGACTTTAAGATGACTTTAAGAACAGACTAAAAAGATCTCAAATTATTTTTCTAGAAAGCCGTCATGAAATGATGAAGTTGATTCCCCTCTGTTCCAGGCTACTGGGGGTTAGGCTTCCACACGGGATTCAGTGCCTAGATTACTAACAGTTCTGGGATTGGCTGGAGAATTTCAAACACGGATGGGGATGCTCAATTTGCACTTGAAAATGGCCTCAATGTGGGGCTGGAGTGATAGCACAACGGGGAGGGTGTCTGCCTTGCACGAGGCTGACCCGAGTTCTATTCCCACAGTGGGTAGGGCGTTTGCCTTGCACGCAGCCAACCTGGGTTCGATTCCCAGCATCCTATATGGTCCCCAGAGCACCACCAGGAATAATTCCTGAGTGCAGAGCCAGGAGTAACCCCTGTGCATCACCAGGTGTTGACCCAAAGAGAAAAAAGAAAATGGACCTCACTGAGATAAAAGGAGGCTTTAAATCAAGGGCACAGAAAAAAAGACTGATGAAATCAGACTGTTTTTGGGGTGGGTGGGGGAGGAGTTTGGGCCACACCTGGCAGTGTTCAGGGCTTACGCCTGGCTCTGTCCTGCAGGACTCACTCCTGGAAGGCTTGGGGGAATCATCTGGGGTGCCAGGGATCGAACCCGGGTTAGCGTGGGCAAGCAGCTTACCTGCTGTACTATCCCCCTCTCTGGGCCCAGAGCCACGATTTTTTACTGTGAAGGGAAAAAAATAAAGCCCTGACAGACTTGAACTCAGTTCAGAGGGAAAACTCATCTCTCACACAGCTTGGCGGCTAATCGCTGAAAAATAAATGTTTCTTTAAAGATGAAAGCAGCGAAGCCTCGGTACCAGAAACTTGTCAATGACATGAGTAATTTCAGAGCGGCACGCTAAAAATATACCGAATTAAAACCAGCTCCCAGCAACAGAAACCTATAGGAGGCCGGCTGCAGAAGTTCAAGACAGACTGTGTGCGCGCAAATGCCTGGCTTCCAAAACATTCCCAACAGGAGCAGCGTGAGAAAACGCTGAAGCCCGTCGTGCGGGGAAGACAAAGGCATGCCTGACGTCCCAGGCATGGTGGGAGAACATTGCTGGGGTCTTCTCCCTCCGTCTCTGCTCTCCCGCCCCTCTCTTTCACACACCTTCAGTCAGAAGCTCAGCGCACCTTGGCAGGCAGCACCTGGGCAGGGGCGCGGGGAGACATAGCACAGCAGGTTGGGCACTCGCCTTGCACGTGGCTAACCTGGGTTCGATCTCTGCCACCCCATCTGGTCCTCGAGCCCACCAGAGTGATCCCTGGGCGCAGAGTCCTGAGCTCAGAGTCAGGAGTTAAACCTGAGCATCACCAGGTCTGGCCCCCAAACCCAACCCCAACCAAAATGCCATGCTGGGTAGCCCAGCAGTGAGTGCCCAGCTTGGGGACTGGTGTGGCCTGAGAATGCAACAAAGGATGTCCAGTCCTGGACACACGGTGGGAGACGAGTGAGTGGTGGTGTTGAAGCAGGCAGGGCACTGGGCATCAAGATGCAAGCCTGTTCGCACCGGCTTCAAGCCCATCTTCGGAGCTGGAACGATAGCACAGTGGGTAGGGCGTTTGCCTTGTATGCGGCTGACCTGGGTTCTATTCCCAGCATCCCATATGGTCCCCTAGCACTGCCAGGAGTAATTCTTGAGTGCAGAGCTAGGAAGGAGTAACCCTTGTACATCGCCAGGTATGACCCAAAAAGCAAAAGCAAAAGCAAAAAACAAAACAAACAAACAAACAAAAAAACCACAGCCCATCTTCTGGGCCTGGAAGGATGGAGGGCACCTGCTTGGGACACGGCCAATGTGGGTTCCATCCCTGCCACCCAATACAGTCCCCTGAGTCCCACCAGGAGTGATTCCCGAGTGCAGAGTCAGAGTTAAACCCCGAGCATTTCTGGGTGTGGCCCCTCCACCATAAAGCTGGTCTTGTTGGATAAGGGTTGGCTGCACCCCTGCTTGGTGAGGTCTGCTCCAGGCAGGGATTCCGTGTGAAGCTCCCTGTTTCTCCCCAGTCTCTCAGGCCTTCTGGGTCCCAGGGTTTAGCAGAGGAGAGAGGCAGGCATCTCAGGACAAAGGATCTGGGGAACATAAGGCAGGAAATAAGGGCATAACAAACATCCTCATGAAAAGGCCACCAAGGCAGAGATCGTGGCACAGAGAGAAGATAGGAATTTCTTAGCAATGTTTTGGGACTGATGAGATAGCAGAGCTGGCAGGCACTAGCCTCGCATGCAGTGACCCTGGTTCATTCCCACAGCACCATCAAAACCGATCCTGGGTCCGTGAGTGGGAAGGCAGAAGCCCTGTGCTCTGCCAGCTGTGTCTAAACACAATAAATAATTCACTGTCCACTGTCTTCCCGTTGTTCATCAATTTGCTCGAGCGGGCACCAGTAATGTCTCCATTGTGAGACTTGTTGTTACTGTGTTTGGCATATCAAATACGTCACTGGTAGCTTGCCAGGCTCTGCCATGCGGGTGAGATACTCTCAGTAGCTTGCCAGGCTGTCCAAGAAAGGCGGAGGAATCAAACCTGGGTCGGCTGGGTCAGCCACATGCAAGGCAAACGCCCTACCTACTGTGCTATCGCCCCAGCCCACAATAAATAATAATAATAATAAATCACTGTCACTGTCCTCCCATTGTTCATCAATTTGCTCGAGCAGGCCCAGTAATGTCTCCATTGTGACACTTGTTACTGTGTTTGGCATATTGAATACGTCATGGGGAGCTTGCCAGGCTTTGCCATGCGGGCGAGTACTCTCAGCAACTTGCCGGGCTCTCCAAGAGGGGTGGAGAAATCAAACTCAGGTTGGCCATTTTGGCTGCTTGCAACGCAAACACCCTACTGGCTGTGCTATCGCTAAATATGTTCATTTTTATTTTAATAAACATCTTTAATATATGATATCTTTCAAATTCTTTATTTTTTGTACCATAGCCAGTGGTGGTCGGGGAACCTTTTTTTATACACACACACACACACACACACACACACACTTGTTTGTTTGGGCGAAACTGCCAGTGCTTACTTAAGGCTTACTCCTGTCTTTGTACCCAGGGGTCACTCCCGGCCTTGTCATGGACGCTAAGTGGTTTTTGCACTATTCCTGCAGCTCCTAATCTTGCCTGACTGGGCTCTCTCAGACAATCTCTGAATTTCCCCTTCAAATCCACTTTCAGAACATGTTTGGAAACGAGGTAGCAAGCAGCTTCCTTTCCCTCCGTGTTGGAAGTTCATAGAGGCAGGATTCCATCTGCATCGTGAAAAGAGAACCGGTGCCAACATACCAGTATTTCTGGCTTCAGAGGGAATGAAACGAAGGCGGGAAAACGTTTTCTCTCTGACTTGAAGTATTTGCCCCTCACTTCCAAGCAAAATCCCTGGAGTCGGGGTAGGGGAAGAGCTCAAGGGGCTAAAGCATGTGGCATCCCTGGCCCTCCATCGCCCCCCGGGAGTGGCCCTCATGGCCCTCAGCAGCGTCAGTTCAGTGGAATGTCCACTGGAATTTCAGGCTTAGCTGACAAGTAACACCAGGAGAGAGACTCGGGCCCCTGCCCACAAAGAAAGAAATAACTGGGCAGGGGTCATAGTACAGCAGGAAGGCCACTTGCCCGCCAAGTGGCCGACCTGGGTTTGATCCCCGGCATCCCACATGGTTCCTGAGCCCCACCAGGAGTGATGCCTGAGTGCAGAGCCAGGAGTGAGCCCTGAACACCACTGGCCCCCAAACCCAAACCAAACCAAACCAAACCAAACCAAAGGCACAGCTCTTCAATCAAAACTTCTGAGTGTGGCCCATTACCAGTCTTCAAACAAACCTAAACAACTGAACCCAGCAACCAACCTCCCTCCATCCCCAATCTCACCCATCACCCTCCCACTTCAAGTGATGGCTCAGTAACGGTGACTCACCCATTAGACAATCACCAGACGGCATTCAACACCCACCCACCCTTCTGGCGTCTGAGTCTTCTTCTGCAAGCCTATAGCCTGGTGGCTAGAGCAGAGAAGGTTCCAGAACTGCTGTGGCTTTGAACTCAAAGTTGCCATGGCAAGGATAGAAGAATTTGAGTTGGGGCCTTTCCAGTCTCTTTGGTGGAAATCCCTTTCCACCCCCACCCCCGGGGCCTGCAAAGAACCATCTGAGAATATTAGCGAGCTTTATGATAGAGCCTGGGGTGCTACAGAGATCAGCATTCCCATCCGACTTCAAAAGCAGCTCCCTGCCTGAGGCAGCTCTGTGGGGCATCGAACAAGGCAGAAACGGGTTCCACATGTCAGAGGATTCTCCTCCCTCAGCGTCAGGGCCCAAGGCCAGGTGCTTCCAGTCTCTTCCAGTCTCTCCCCTCACTGCCTACTTCCCGGACACCGAACACCAGGGCACGCCTTTCTCTGCGCCTGAGGGTCCCTGCATGACAAGGGCCCAGGAAGGTCCTTCCAGGTCACGAAACACCTCCCAGGTACGGCATTTGGCTCTGATGCTAAGGACCATTATCTTGCCCCCCATGTGGGCTGAAATCAAACCAGCGAGAGTCCGGAGCAAAGCATACCCAACCTTCTTAGGACTCAGACCCAGAGCAGAAAACCCAGGGCTGAACACCTCGAAATGTCTTACCTGAAGCCTGTGAACTGCTAAACTGCTGGGGTCTTTCCTTTTTTTATCTGTTTATGGGGCCACCCCTGGCAATGCCCAGCAGTTACTCTACACTCAGGAGGTACTCTTGGCGGTTGCCCAGGGGACCATATGGGATGCTGGGGATCGAACCCGGGTCAGTTTTGTGCAAGACAAGCTCCTGCCCACTGTCCTATTATTCCGACCCCCTACTGGGATCTTTTCTGGGTGGCTGTTGGGCGGGGGATGGAGGGCGGGGGAGGGACTGAGTGTGATCACGGCTTCATTGTTTTCACATTTCACACATAGAACCAAAGAGATGGTGCCGAGGAGGAAGCTTTGTTTGAGAGAACCCCACATTTGTTCCCCAACACTGAACCGTCTCCCAAGTGCCGCTGGGAGTGTCCCCCTCCCCCAAACACCCTCAAGTGTTCCCCCCCAGTTTTTTCTTTTTAAATGAAAATTCATATCCAAGGCATGTTCAGGAGCTAAGTCACAGCCATCATCATCATCCTCGTCATCGAAAGAAACGAAGGGCCAGAGAAATAGCACAGGAGGTAACATACTTGCCCTGCACACAGCTGCCCCTTGTTCAAATCCCTGGTACCAGGTATGCTCCCCCCAGAAGCCCCAATACTGAACACGGAGACAGGAATAATTCTTCCTTTTCTCTTTTTTGCTTTTTGGATCATACCCAGTGATGCACAGGGGTTACCCCTGGCTCTGCACCCAGGAATTACTACTGGAGGTGCTCAGAGGACCATACGGGATGCTGGGACTTGAACCCGGGTCGGCTGCGTTCAACACAAATGCGCTACCCACTGTGCTATTGCTCCAGCCCTAGGAATAACTCTTGAGCACCACCAGGTGTGGCACCAAAACAAACTGAAAAAAATGTGCCCATGTATAGGGGCTAACTAAATGGTCAGACAAACTCTTCCTTCTCTATCCAGCTACTGGCTTGTTCTTTTTTTTTTTTCCTTTCTTTTCTTTTTATTTTTGGGTCACACTGCTCAGGGGTTCCTCCTGGCTCTGCATTCAGGGTTCACTCCTGGCAGTACAGGGCGGCCATATGGGACACTGGGGATTGAACCCGGGTTAGCTGTGTATAAGGCAAATGCCCTCCCCGTTGTACTATCACTCTGGCCCCTGGCTTGGTCGTTTGGTTGTTGTTCACATCACTCACTCCAGGTAGGAGTTTACTCCTGGGTTCACTCTCCTTGGCTGGGACACGGGTTTGTTCGCCAGTCCCTGGTTCTGCCAGGAGCCTGGAAGAAGGCAACTTACCATCCGTGACAACGACCACTTCCTCCTGGCCATTCACAGTTCCCTCCTGCAGGCTGAGGTCTTCCTGCTCAGCTAAGCCGTTGACTGTGGACAGTTGGCCGTTCTTCTGCAGCAGCTATGGGGAAAAGAGCACAGGTGGATTTTAGCCTTCATCGCCATGCTAGAAACAACAGCAACTTCAAGAATGCAAACCCTTTAAAAGTCCACAAGGGCCGGGAAGAAAGCTCAATGGGTAGAGACGATACTTTACATGGAGGAACCCTGGGTTTGATCTCAAGGGACGCAAGATCGCCTGAGCACTACCGGGAGTAACCTCCAATCACTTGAGCACACACGTTCTCTTGCTCTTTCTGGCTGTGATTAGATGCAGATTCAACTTCTTCGATATAAGCACAGAACTGTGAGTGGTCCTCCATCACTAACAACCTTCCTCCACAGACAATTGGAGTGCATTACTGTGCATTACTGTGATTAAAAGACAGACACGCAGACATGTCCTGAAGATACATTTTTTTAATCCTATGAATATAACTTCTTAAATTTCATTTGGGTTGGGGGGCCACACCCAGCAATACTCAGGGGTTACTCCTGATACAGCACTCAGGAATCACTCCAGCCAGTGCTCAGAGACCATATGGGATGCTGGGAATTGATCTGGGTCGGCCGCCTGCAAAGTAAACACCCCACCCACTGTACTATCGCTTGGGCCTCAGAATATAAATTCTGAATCCTAAAAATATAAAATAAAGTCCCAAGAGGAGTAAGAACAGCACTGTGACCAGCAGGAACCTGAAGATGGTGTCTGGGCATTTGGACCCATTTCTCACCCATCTGAAAACCCACAGAGGCAGGTGCCAGCTCTCTCCATACCACAGAACGTCTACAATCTGCACCCGCCAAGCACCTTTCAGTACATTCCACAGAGCCCCGACCTGCCCGTCCCAAGGAAGTGTCCAGGCCAGACGCTCTGCTGGGCGTCACTCCAGGACGTTTCCAGCCCATGGAGCACACTAGCCAAACCACAGGCTCGGATCCAAGCTGGAAGGGACAAGCAGGGCAAGACAGTCGCCCGGCGCCCTCCTCCCTGCCCGGGCGGACTCCTGAAAGACTATCTGGGCTCTGGCAGACTTAGAGATGGGATCACAGACTTCCCCCCGCGGAGAGCGCCGGTCAGCCAGCATGCTCAGATTACACTTCCCCTGAAAGTCTTCTCTTACCCAAATATGAAACATGGGAATCTGGAACGGAACCGAAAGACAGAAGCGGGAGGAAGGCGAGACCCCCGTGATCCCAGCCGCGAAAAAGAAAAAAAGTCAGCATGGAAGAGTGAGCGAGGGATCCTTGGGGAGGCAAGAGGGTCCGAGCTCGCACAGACAACGGGCATGAAGCCCAGCCCTTGGAGTTGGCTTTCCAGCCCAAACTAGCATTGTTTGTTTCTTTGGTTGGGCGGTTTGGGGCCACACCCGGCGATGCTCAGGGCTTACTCCCGGCTCTGCACTCAGGAATCAGTCTTTGCAGTGCTTGGGGATGCTGGGGATTGAACCCTGGGTCAGCTGCATGCAATGCAAATGCCCTACCTGCTGTACCATTGCTCTGGCCCCCAAACTAGTTATTTTATTTTCATTTTATTTATTTGCTTTTTGGGCCACGCCCAGCAATGCTCAAGGGTTACTCCTGGTTCTGCACTCAGGAATTACTCCTGGTGGTGCTTGGGGGACCATATGGGATGCCGGGGATCGAACCCGGGTCAGCCACATGCAAGGCAAATGCCCTCCCTGCTGTACTATTGCTCTGGCCCCGCAAGTGGCGTTTTAACTGTATCCTACAGTGTCCAGCTAGCTCTGTGTGCAGGTTCATTTGATTAGGAACGTGAAAATGAGTTAGGGGAGGAAAGCAGGAAAATATCACAGTGACTTTCTTAAATTTGAGGTTCTGAGACTTACAGTATTTGCGAATGATGGTTTCCATCGGCAAAATCCCAACACCATACCCGTAACCAGTGTACCCACCTCCCTGCCCCAAGGCCCCCAATGTCCACCCCCCAACTCAGCTGTGTGACTCAGTTCTCTCATTGAGTACCCCTTTGCCTTTGTTGCTGCTTCCCGTGTATCTTTAAGTCCCACATGGGAGAGATTCTGGCCCACGTCCCTCAACATGATCCCCTCTAGTTCCGTCCATGAAACAGCAAATTGCTTGATTTGACTCTTTATTGGAGCTGCTAATAGTATCCATTGCACACACATACCATATACACCATACATATACCACCACTTCTGGATATACCACACATATATACCATACATATACCATACATGGGCTGGAGCAATAGCACAGCGGGTAGGGCACTTGCCTTGCACACAGACAACATGGCCGACCCGAGTTCGATTCCTCCGCCCCTCTCGGAGAGCCTGGCAAGCTACCGAGAGTATCTCGCCCGCA
>JAOXYA010087801.1:0-11167 GCA_028565675.1 Sorex palustris
AAGGTACATTGAAGACAAAGTTGGCAAAACCCTCCATGACGTTGAAGCTAATGGTATCTTCGAAGATGTCACACCACCAAGTAGAGATAAATAGACTGACTGTGTTTTATAAAACAGAATTCAGAATAGATTCATTAACTGGCAAGGTCTGATTAAAAAGAGACACAAAAAATATGACACATTCTATGTCTTTAATTAATCTGCTGATTCAAAAAGAAAAAAAATTGTCAGAACCCCTGGAAAATCTGATGCCACATCCTGTTTTTTCCCTCTTTGTAATTTTTTATAATCAGTTCCGCTCATGAGGTCACATTGCCCAAATAAAAATGTTCTTTACTTATAAAAGATGAAGACTTTTAAGTGAAAAATGTCTGGTACATTGCAGCCTATACTACAAAGCAGAGCAAGCAACAGACATTGATCTTCCAAAGGGACACAACTATAGTTAATCTACATAAGTCACCTAGCTAGACAAAGAACTTCCTGACAATAAGGGTTACCATTCAACTCTTCAAAATTTGTGTGATTTTCTTCCAGTTAGGTTTCTGGGCTTGAATAGCCTGAGTGACAAACTGAGGCCATTCACGTGCTGACATCATCAGTAGAGAGGTGTTTGCTGTAATGTGGCACAAAAAAAAACCTCTACCTCTCTCTATGCTTTGGTTATCCCTCCTTGCCAGGAGAAATGAGAAAGGTTCAACATGTATTTAAATAAATTATTTGTTTAGTTGCTTCATGGGCTGGAGCGGTAGCACAGCGGTAGGGCGTTTGCCTTGCGCGCAGCTAGCCCGGCAGAGCCGGGTTCGATTCTTCCGCCCCTCTCAGAGAGCCCGGCAAGCTACAGAGAGTAACTCGCCCGCTCGGCAAAGCCTGGCAAGTTACCCGTGATGTACTCAATATGCCAAACACAGTAACAACAAGTCTCGCAATGGAGACATTACTGGGCCCCGCTCAAGCAAATCCATGAACAATGGGTGGACAGTTTAGTTTATAGTTGCTTCATACCTATACAAGTCAAAGAAAGGTTTCATTCCCTCTTCAATTTTTGCCAAAATGCCACAAATTTGTTAATTTAATTATAAAAATGTAATACAACATAGATCATTATGTTCTCAAGATCTGCTTGTTCTCAAGAGTTACTGGAATTTTTTTTGGAGGGGTGTCTCAAGGAAAGATGGGAATGGTAACAAACTGGCAAGCACAGGAACTCTGCTCCTTAAAAATGCCAGGAGTATCTAAGTAACAGAGTCCTGGACTTATCTGTCACCTGAAAGTATAATGTCTTGGATTTCCATTACCTGTAAAGAGAGTAAATGTTCTAGGGCAGAGGACAGTACACAGATTAAGGCACTTGCTTTGGATATAGCCAGTCTCGGTTCAGTTTGTAGCACTGCCTGCTCTCTAGAGCACTGCCAAGAGAGTCAAACCACATAGCTGGGAGCATCTCCCGATCACTGTCAGGTGTGGTTTCCCCACACCAAAAATTGCACTGCAGCACTGTCCTCCTGTTTTTTATCGATTTGCTCAATCGGGCTCAGTAACATCTCCATTGTAAGACTTGTTGTTACTGTGTTTGGCATATTGAATACATCACAGGGATTTTGCCAGGCTTTGCCATGCCAGCAAGATACTCTCAGTAGCTTGCCGGGCTCTCCGAGAGGGGCAGAGAAATTGAACCAGGCTCAGTCGGGCTAGCTGCACACAAGGCAAATGCCCTACCAGCTGTGCTATCACTCCAGCCCACCAAAAATTAATCAATAAATATTTCCTAAGTATCATAAAATGTGAATAAATTAGTAAAAAATAAATGGCTAGCCAGATCAGTCCTTTCTGTCTTACACCAAAGAAGTTCCGGGTACTTTAAATTTTCATGATAAAATTATTATCATTGAATAATTTTAGAATCCCAATGTGGAGAAATCCTTCCAAAGCTTAATATCAAATGCATAATATTCAAATAAATAAATGTTTATAAGCTTATAAAAATCATAAAAGCAAACAAAAATAACTAATGGAAATAGTCTTAATATACTTAAAAATTGATGTCTCAATAAATGAAAATCATTTATATATTAAAAATATTACTTCAGTAAACATGTTTAAATATTTAAAAAAGAAAAAATGGAAAATGGATGTGGTCATTTCCCCCACACACACAAAAAAACACCCATATATATGGCTAGTGTACAATTGGGGAAATGCATCTTTAACAAGGAGCAAACATAAGAATTTAAATTTTTCTTGCTAAAAACTAAAACAATGAATGGCCATTTTATTATCTTCAGTGATCAATTTGGTAGAAACTCAAGTGACTGCCCAATTGCACCTACTGTAGACAAGTACATGAAAAAACATAGCTCTCTTATATAGTAGATGAGATCAAAATTTTTCAGTTAAAAATAAAAGCAAGTACAATTTATAGAAAATTGGGGAAAGAAAATAGAAATTGAAGTATATATTTATTATTTATTTATTTATTTATTTATTTTTGCTTTTTGGATTATACCTGGTGATGCACAATGGTTACTCCTGGCTCATGCACTCAGGAATTAGCCCTGGCGGTGCTGGGAATCGAACCCGGGTCAGCCGCGGGTAGGCAAATGCCCTACCCACTGTGCTATCACTCCAGTCCTGAAGCATATATTTAAATCCTTAAGAATAGCATACTTTTCTTGGATCAATAATTGTTTTCTAGGAATTATTTTAAGAAAATAAAATAATTGCAGTAGAGAGAAAAATGCCTTAAATCATTCCAAGCTTGTTCATAACAGCACTAAATCAAACAACCAAACGTGTCATTCAAATAGTAGACATTTAAGCAAGTCACAAAGCTTGCATTTATTGACAATCTTTGCAAGGATTAGAAAGGAAAATGCAGAACTAAGATCTTTCAGGTTGGGAATAAGGTCCTAGATGAAATGTAAAGGAATTTATGAAAGCTACAGACAAACACTGAGTTTACTGAAAGGAAAGGACAACCTGTTTCTCAAGAGCAGAAGAACGGATTTCTCTCTATGGTACTGTGATGTTGGTTTATTCCTTTCTGTAATGAAGAGTAGGAATAACTGAGTCCAGGTGTGAGATGTCAGTGCTTTTTTTTCCCCTAGAAAGTTCAACTCCTTTACCTGGAATTGGGCCTGTATCCCGTTTCCTTTCCTTTTTAAAAAAATTTATTTTAGGGCTGGAGCAATAGTACAGCGGGTAGGGCATTTGCTTTGCATGCGGCCAACATGGGTTCGAATTCCAGCATGCCATATGCATTGCCAAGAGGAATTCTTGAGTTCATGAGCCAGGAGTAACCCCTGTGTATCGCTGGATGTGACTCAAAAAGCAAAAAAAATATTTTATTTTAATTTTGGTCGCCATATTATGAATGATAGGATTTTATTTCAACACCACAATCCCCACCCATCAGTATGTCCATGTTCCTTCACCATTGTCTCAGAGTCATCCCCATACCCACCCCTACACTGCCTCAAAACCGCCGTTTCACTGCCATGGTAAGCTCTGCTCAGGAGACCAGTTCTGGATTCTGTTCATTTGAGCCATTTGTTGTTACCTGTACTTCATTATGTCCCTCATATGAAAGAGATCATTTTGTATGCCTCTCTCCTTCTGGCTAACTTTCCTCAGCATGCTACCTTCCAGTTTCATCCAAGTAGTGGAAAATGGCACGATTTCATCTTTATCTAGAGCTGAGTAGTATTCCATTGTGTATATGTATCATATTTTCTTCATCCAGTTATTCATTCTCAGACACTGGGGTTGTTTCTAGATTTTGGCTACTGTGAACAGTGCTGGAATGAACATTGGAGTGCAGATGGCTTTGCTGAATAGAGATTTTGGGTCCTTGGAATAGATGCCCAGGAGCAGAATTGCTAGATCATGTGGAAGTTAAATCCTTAGTTTTTAAAGAAGTGTCCATATTAGTTTTTCCAAAGGGTTAAACCAGCCAACATTCTCACCAGCAGTGACTAAGGGTTCCTTTCCCTACCCCACCCCCAACTCTGCATTAATGCTAATACTAGCTTAGCTGTTGTGTTCTTTTATGATGTCCCACAGGTGTGAGGTGATCTCTCATTGTTGTTTTTATTTGCATTTCCCTGATAATCAGTGATGCAGAGCATTTTTTCATATACTTTTTGGCTGTCTGTATGTCTTCCTTAAGGAAGTTTCTGTTCATCTCTTCTCTGGAATAAGAAAAAAACAGTTGACCCCAATAACACTAACTTAGATAAAGCCAATATGGATAAAGCCAACATGGATTAACTATGGATAAAGCCAATATCCGAATCCCAGCTTCACCTCTAAGAAAGCACTCTAGATTTGATAGAGGAGTAATGTTTGGACCCAGGGAAAGTGAAGGAAGAAGCCCAGAGAAACACCAGTTTAGGTAGTTTTCTCTGAGAGAAAGCAAGAGTTGTGTGAATTTTCTCACACATTCCCTGAAGCCAGACTGCTGTGTCTATGAGCCACATCACCTCAGGCAAGTGATTATGCCTCCAGTGTTCCCATTTCCTCATCTTTAAAATAAAGATGATGAAAACAGTCCCTAACTTTGTTGTCAGGGTTATGTATATCTTAGGTATTTGAAAAGGGTCTAGCACTTTGGTAGTATTCTGTGTTTATTAGATTATTACCCTCCAAGGGACTCACAGTGTCCTGACTTCCAAGATCAAAACTGCATCAGAATTTAGCAATGGCCACTTTCACACACTATTTTGGATTGCAAAGGCTTACTCAAAGTGAAAGTGCACAAGAACACTTGCTTCCAATTCCTTCCTTTACCCATTTGCCTTTCATGAGTGTTAAACAGTATGCTGGTGGCAAGGCTGATAATCTGAGTGTCAGAACTCAAGTCAACCTGTGCAGGCTTCACCTTACCACATTGCTTTCTGTTCTTTTCAATAGGCAGAGAGGTAAATATTCATGTGTATCTGAGGCTTCTCAACAGAAAAAAAAAGTTTATTTAGTAACTTCTAGCATGTGTAAAGTTCTCATATTTGTTTTGTTTTGTTTTGTTTTTATCAATCTGGTATAAAGTATTTTTGTTGAGTTGCCTAAGATATTTGACCTCTAAAAGGATTATAAAATAATAAATAAATTTGAAAAAAAGAATTCAAACTTTAAAAAAATAAGGATACTGCCCAATATTCTGAAAATGTAGTTACTAACTGCTTATTTTTTGCAGTAACATATCCCATCCACCATCACCAGATAACATCTGGCATGCCTTACAATTCTGCTTAAAGCAACAGCAGCAACAGCAAAAACAACAAAACTGACTTATGTGTTCAGTATAGACTTATATGTTCAGTATATTTAGGCTTTGAAAAGGATTTTGATTCATGTTTCACATTTTGTAAAATTTAAACTTGATTGATTAATGGGGTAGGAACTCTAATTTGCTTCAATCATACTGATATATGAATATAGTTTATGAAATAAAATCAGAAATGTGGTTTGACAATTAGGGAATATTTAGAGGGGGCAAAATAGTGAGGAAACAAAAGAAATCAAGCCATCCGCAATGCTATTATCTAAATATAAGAGGAGTCGACCACATGGGCCAGCTAGCATCTTTCACTCCACAGAAACAGTTGGGGAGAAATTGACTAATTGTTGATTCTGCTTTCTTTCTCATTGCTTATTTAATTAATATCAATAGTCCTAATTAGGACAGCTAATTTGGCAAAATGATTATTCCAGTATTTTTTCATCTCTACGGCTAATTATAACAAAATTTTTTAAATTTTTTAAGTTGCTAAGTTAGATGACATCTATTATATTAATAATTCATTTATTTGACAATGGTGATTAGAGTAACATTGTATTAATTTGCCAATTTCTAATGAAGAAAGTAATGGCCCTGAGGCTATTTTGAAATTTTATGCATATCCTAATAGAAAATAAATGTCGTGGAGCATTACTTTGAACAAGAGTGCAGATTTGCAAAAAAAAAAAAAAAAAGAAGAACAAAAAAGGCAGAAGATTCCTGTCTAGATGTGACTTAGAGAACAATATCTAAAAGTGTCTATATCATAGAACTGTTATTTGGTTTGAAGAATTTATATTTGTATTACACTTAAAACAATGCCTGGCACATGGAATATGATATATAAATACTATTTGCAATGTTGGTATTAAGTTAGAATTGCTGGATTTTCTTCTCAAACATCTTTTGAAAAGCTTGTCAAAGGTTTAGCTAAAGTATAGTTTTAATGTGAGTAGTTTTGCTTATTAAATTTAAAATCTGTGGAGTAATCACCATGGATTAAAACTCACAACCTATTTGTACTTCTGGTTTTTGTTTTCCTTTGTAACTGTATGGTTGCTTATCAAAATCCAAATGTTTGCCTAAACATGATGTGCTGTTCCATCTTATTCTATCCAGTGTAACCAGTCAGGACATGACAAATAGACACACATACACACACACACAGAGCTACACCAGGTTCCTAAGACAGGCTCCAAGCAAACATGAAAAACACATGAAACCTGAAATACATAGAGGATGCTAAATAAGTTTGACTAATTACTTTACAAATAGACTCTTGAGTCATTGATTGTCTCAGATGGTTTGAATTAAGTGTAGTGAAATTCAATGAAAACAAGATATACCGTAGGTACTCAGGGAGCTAAGGTGAATAGAATGACTGGGAAGGCCCAGTCAGCTTGTTTCATCCTGGAGGAGAACTGTCTGAGCCTGTCATCCCAGTAAGGTGTGACCTTCCAAAAAAGTCTATTCTATGTGGGACTAAAGCTTTATGGGAAAAAGATCCTTAAGAAAGAGATAATAAGAGAACTTCTACTGAAGAAAATCCTCTCATTGTGTTGCAAAGATGTATCTCCAAATCTTAATCTCTATCTGAATTTTGTGTGGACATGTGGGTGTATGATGAGGAGTCTAGATTGAAAGAGAAAACACTAAGTGGCGAAGGCACTCAAGATACAAAAAAGGGAATTTTATAGCAACATAAGGAATCTTCTGGAAAATGGTCAAGAAACCACTTTCAAAATAGCGTTTCAAACCCCTAAGGTCTTATTATAATTTCTTTTGTCCAGTAAAAACAAAGTTTGACTTTGATTATAAAAGTCTATAAAAAGATGCTCACTTCTGGATGAAAATAGAAAAAATGTCTATTGGCTGGGGGACTGCAAAAAAGAAAAAAAAATAACAGTATGATTACTAACTGCACTTCTAACTTAGGGGACTCAGCCAGAGTAAACTACCAAAATTTTCCCCTGAGCAGCTCAATCTGATTACCAAATCGTCATGATATATGAATGTGATAACAACCACACCATTTGTTCAGATGGTCCTGGGAAATATCTTTTGGCTTGATGTGTGTACTGGGTTTGCTCACCGAGTTAGTAAACAATTGTGTGGTTTTTTTGAAGTGTAATTAAAGTTGGATTTGAGAACACAGTTTAATTTTAGTTATGTGTATGTGGCACTCAATCAATCTTAATGCTTTCCCCCTTTCATACTGATTATGCTTATTAAACCACTTATGGTTTATACAAGAAAACATATATATGGCTTTAAAAGCATTCAAAAAACACTTAACAAAGAAAAATGCTTAATAAGTAATTATAATTTGAAGAACTTTTTTGTGTCCCATTTTGACAAAGAAAAGAAGACAAAAAACACATCCCCCTTACTTCTGGATGCCATGGTGCATTCAAGATTCAATGGTTCAACTGTTTATATAGTCTCTCAAGATCAGTACCTTCCGATTTTACAAAATAGTTTCTTTGACTTAAACTTGAGTGTCCACTCTGAAGTCCAGATACTTCCCTTTTTTATTAATTTCTTTTATTCTGCAGTACTCCAGTTTTCTCCAACATTCCACTCTGCTGCTCAGGTCCTTTTCATGAAACCCCTTCCTGAACATCTTAAATCCAGATGTTCACTGTAAGAAAATTTATGTCCTGATCATTCACCCTACTCTCTGTCATAGTTTTTGCAATATGCCCTTGAATTCTTCCCAGTGAAGAAAGGAGGATGTTTCCTTGACCTGTATAAAATTTCAAAATATTGCTTGTATGTATAAATGAAAAGTAGGCATGATGTAATCCCATTAGTGTTTGAAGCTTGCTCTTTTTATTTCTAAAATTGCTATGGGAATATTCTCAAGCTACACCAGGGGACCTAGAAGATCAGCACACTATTTCCAAAAGAAGTATGAGAAAGCTCTATAAATAGAGATCAGCCAGAATTAACTGATTGTTGATGCAAGGACAACTGGGTTTGGGAATGTTTGTTATACAGCACCATTTGGTTAACTGATAGATTTCCTGAAATTCTGTTCTTCTTGCTTAATAGCACTGTAGCACTCTCCTCCCATTGTTCATCGATTTGCTCGAGCAGGCACCAGTAAAGTCTCCACTGTGAGACTTTTTGTTACTGTTTTTGGCATATCAAATACACTATGGGGAGCTTGTCAGGCTCTGCCATGCAGGCGGGATACTCTTGGTAGCTTGCCAGGCTCTCCAAAAGGAATGGAGGAATCGAACCCAGGTCGGCCACATGCAAGGCAAACATCCTACCCGCTGTGCTATAGCTCTTGCTTAATAAAGTTCACCTATTCCTGATTTCCTAGAGAATAACCAGATCAATAATGTCAGATCAAAAATAACAAATAAATAATTAAGAAGTAAAACTAAAATAAAATGATAAATAATAATGAATAAAGATTAAAAATAATTTTAAATAAATTATAAATGGATATATAATTTTTAAGTTCCTACTTACATTTCAAGAGTGATTCAAGGAGCTTTATAATTATAACTCTTAGGTTCTATACAAAATGAATGATATTCTGAAGGATAAATAAGATTATGGCTAATTATAAAAGGATAAACTGAGGTTTGAGGTGAGGATGTGTTCCCAGATCCCAAAGTAAGGAAAAGATAACCAGTATTTTGACTAGATTTGGATGGTAATCAGCAGTAAGAGGGTGTATCCTTGTTCTATTTGCCAGGTTGGCAAGTAAAAAACTAAGTCATAGCAATTTTTTTTAAAGAAGCCAATTTATTTCATTTATTTATTTTTTTTCTTTTTTGGGTCACACCCAGCAATGCTCAGGGGTTACTCCTGGCTTTGCACCCAGGAGTTACTCCTGGCAGTGATTGGGGGACATATGGGATGCCGGGGATCAAACCCGAGTAGGCTGCGTGCAAGGGAAATGTCCTTCCCACTGTGCTATCACTCCGGCCCCAGTCATAGCAATTTGAATAGTACTTACAATATTAAAGTCATTTGGTTAATATTTGGGTAATAAATATAAGTTAACAAACTATAAAAACATGGCACTAAACAAAAAATTACATAGAAACAATGCAAAAATATTATTCTTGCTCCAGAGTGGCGTGCCAATGGAGAAGTGACAGTGAACTAGCAGGGCCCTCCTTGCTCAAGGTGCCAGGTGAGAACCTAGGTGACTGGGGACACATGCAATTTTACCAGAAGTAAAAATGTAGCCTATGATCATCTTCAAAGCAGGGCCTTTCCACACAGGAACAGCAGCAGCAGAGGGCATGGCATCTGGGGTGACAGCCACTCACACACCTACCAGCTAATTTCCCCTTTCATAATGCATTGAGCTCAAATCTCAGTCTCCATCAACCTGATTTTTACAGGGGCAGCCTGTCACCAACCACATTAGTCCAGTAGGACCACTAGCCTATTCCAATCAAGATACTCCCAAAACTAACGAAATAATGGTGAACACAATAATCTGTAGAAACCTAACCTAAAATAGCATGTCACCTGAAGCTGCAAGAGAGTCCCTACATAAGTGATACAGGAGCACCAAAGATGAAGGTAATATTCTTGAAGAGGAAAGAGGAGACCACCATCAACTGAGCTCACCCAGAGTCCTCACTGGCAGTGAGAGGGGGACACTGATAGTGAACTAGAGGGTTCCAGCTCCAGACTACAACATCATGAGGAAAAAGCTCAGATATACATCTCAAGGAGTAGGTGAAGAAAAGAGCTCTGAAGCCTTGACAGAAAATACCCACATACAAAATATCTGTGATAAAGAATTCAGAGATGAAATGGTGAAGATGTTTAATGAGATCAGGGTAAGAATGGAAGGGACATTCAAGAAAATACAGGGATATATGAAAGAAACAGTGAAATGGAAAGCCAATAAAATACAAGAGGAAATGAGAAGTAAAAATAAGAAAACTAAAAAGAGAAGTGTCACTAATAAAAAAAATTGGTAGATGAAATTAAAAAAATGCAGTAGATGCCCTCAACAGTAGAATGAGAGCAGCTGAAGACAGAATCCGTGAGCTTGAAGATATGCTGCAGAAAGTATACAGGCAACAACAGAAGATGGAAAAGACCTCAAAATAGCTCAAGAGAAGATAAGAGACATATGGGATGAATTCAGGAGAAACAATATGAGAATCATCAGAGTCCCAGAGGGACAGGGAGGCAACCCCAATGAGGTAACAATAGTTAGAGACATCATAGCTGAAAAGTTCCCAGAATGCAGGCCTCCAGATCTAAGAAGCCTGAAGGGTGCCAGCTAAAAGACAGCCTAAGAAAAAGACTCCAAGATCTATCATAATCAGAATGGTGAATACCATAGACAGAAACACAATACTGCAAAGCAGCAATGTCAAAGTAGGAAATTACATACGAAGAAGCATCCCTTAGATTTACAACAGACTTATCAGATAAAAACCTCAGGCCAGAAGACAGGGGTAGGATATAGTGGGGAAAAAAACCACAATGAATTGAACGCCTCACCAAGAATATTTATCTGGCTAGACTCTCACTGAAACTTGAAGGAACAATATACTGCTTCGTGGATAAACAGCAGCTCAGGAATTTCAGAGACTCAAACCTTAAAAGTAGGACTGAGGAGTTCTGTAAGACAAGACAAACCTCAAAAACAAAACTTCTACAGAAAGTTGGCACAAAACCCCATGACAATAATATCTTTCAATGTCAATGGCCTAAATACACCAATTAAGAGACAGAGAGCAGCAAAATGTATCAAAATCTTGAATCCAACATTCTGCTATCAAAGAGAGAAACATATGAACTTCAGAACAAACAGGCTCAAAGTCAAGACTGGAAAACAATTCTTCAAGAAAACAACTCCTTCAAAAGTCTGGTGGTGATACTAGATCCCGACAACATAGA
>JAOXYA010087828.1:0-11166 GCA_028565675.1 Sorex palustris
AAGTAAAAAGGCAAAGGGCCAAGAATGTACTGGGTTAACTTGTTGTACAAGAGCTTGTAAAGCCTGGGATGCATGAGCCAACTGTAAATATAAAAAGGGAGGAGATGGTTATGAATATCATTGGTGCCCAAAATAGGGCCGGACACGAGGGACCCCTGCAGTGAGCACCGCTGGAAAGTGGACACGCTCACAGGAAGTCAGGGACTTTGGACAGGTAAGTGGTCATTCTTTTCAACCTCAACCCATCAGGCGAGGTGGTCGACGCACTTGACCAAGATACTAACTTATGGCCTGTCTTCAGTCTGTTTCTTCTGTTTGTGTGCACTCTTTTGAAGTTCCTTTTTTATACTTTTCTTATTGTTTACTTGATTTATGTTTTTGTCTGCTTGAGTGTTATTTTTCCCTGAAACAACAATGATGTCTCCCCTGCGGGCACTGGTCGGGCATTTAAGAGCCATTAGGGCGCCTACCACTAGAAGACTTCCGTGACAGGACAAGAGGGTAACAGCCGTGAATCCCAGATAAATTTGCGTTCCCCACTGAAGAAAAAACTGTGCAGCTGTTAGGGTACTATTGATGAGAAACACTGGGGGAGGGTGGGCGACTGTTTGAAGGATTATTAGGGCACCTTTGGACCTGAAAAGGTCCCTGTTCAAGTCTTTTCCTACTGGAACCTCATTAATGATATCCTTAAAATTTATGATCATTCCCCTGAAGCACGGGACATTGTTCAAGAGGGCAGAGAACTTTTATAGCATTTCTCGAGCCCCCCCCCCCCAGCTTGTGGTTCTATTGTCATTTCTATGCCTGATGGCTTGCATCTTTAGAAGATGAGGCTGCCCATTATCATAATGATAATACGCTTCAAAAAGTTGAGTTTTCCACCCCCCTCCTCCTCCCTATCCTGATTCAGATTCGACCTTCTGCTCCCTCCCCTTTACCTAAAACTTCCCCTTTTTGTGCTCCAATTCTTGATTTTAACCCTGAGGTTGCTAATCTTCAGAGGGCTAAAAGCCATTTGTGTACAGAGGCAGCCGCTTTTTGGGCTGTTCTCGAACAGAAATAGGAGCATGTCCCCTTGATTAAGGAAGTCCGTGCATTAGATGAAGAATTAGTGAAACTTTCCCTTCCAAAGGAAGCCCAAGCAAAACACCCCCCAAAGCCTAAACCTCCTGCCCTTGCCTAACCTGTCACCAATACCAAGACCTCCTGGGAGGCTGACACCGCCCTGAAATCTGATCCTGTGTGGGAGAAACTTGGTCCTGGAGCTCAGGAGCCAGACTCCCACGAGGACGGTGGTTCAGAAAACTCAGGTTCGGAGAGGAGGAAACTTCTGATCACCCAGACCGGTCCAACCCGGACGAGGTCCCTGGCAAAAATAACACCGCCTTAGCATTAAACACGTTAAAGAACTGAAAGTGGTGGTAACCCAGTATGGACCCATAGCTCCCTTTACTCTGGCACTCCTTGATAATCTTAGTGACCGCTGGCTGACACCTAATGATCGGTATTTTTTTGGCGCGGACCACCTGTCTGAAGGCGACTATGTCCTGTGGAGGACTGAGTTTATTGAGAATTGAAGGGAAACCTCCCAATGAAATCTGGATAGTGTAGCCTCTAAAAACTGGACTAGAGATAAACTCTTGGGCTGCAGTCCATATGACACTAACAATCACCAGGCCCGCTTTTCCCCTTGCCCAAATTCAGCATGCTGGTCTCAAAGCGTGGAAATGCCTCCTCCCTAAGGGGTCTGCGACCACCTCTCCCGCAAAGCTGCAGCATGGTGCAGATGAACCCTTTAGCAGTTTCATCAGCCACCTGACTCGGCCTAGCGCTTGGTAGGCAGTGGAGAAAACGAAAGTGCTTTTGTCAAACACTTGGCATTTGAGAATGCTAACCCTGCCTGCCAGGCACCCATTCGCCCCCACCGTATTGGCGCCGACCTCTCAGATTATACTCAGTTATGCCCAGGGATTGGCTCTTCTCATGCCATTGGTATGGCCATTGGGGCTGCCTTAAAGGAATATGTCTTCCCTAGAGAAAAAAACCTGCTTCAAATGCAGGCAACCAGGTCATTTTGCACGGAATTGCATCCCCCTCCTAATACCCCTGCCCACGTTGGAAACAAGGAAACCATTGGACCTCTGAGTGCCATTCAAAAACTGATATTCGTAACCATCTTCTCCCTTTTATTTTTAAAATATAAACGTTGGGCGCCACGGGACTAGTCAATGTGGATAACCGGGAGAGGGTGTGCGAGTGTGAAAAAGAAACAGAAGAATGGGAGCAAGTCAAGACTCTGATCAAGCTTCAAATTTCTTTCTCCCAAGCTAGCCTCTTATAATTGATTACACAAGGAAGTGGGCAAAATGGGGAATTAACAAAGCATGCAGATTTTAATAACTCATGGTGTGAGCCCTAACGGTGGGCTCGTGGCAGTTATCTTGGGCGTAGCTCAGAAACTTACACAATGTACTTTAACATTTTTCCAAGAAGAGATTAGTTCTTAAATTGCAGGTCAGGCTGGACTGACATTTTGGCTCCAGACACATCAGCAGCCAGAGAGCCACGGGCTTACCACAGCTCCTTCAGAGACACCAAGAAAGCAGGTCTGGTTCTTGTGATGGTGCTTCAACATCTGGCTGCGAGCACTAGAAAAGGAGCCCTCCTTACAGCTGAGCCCCTGAGTCATGCTCAGTATAGGCCAGACGCTAGAGATCCAGCAGCACCAAGAAGTAGAGCATCATGTATTTAAAACTCGCTAGAGTGGAAGGAATTTGACGAGAATGAGGAGGATGCAGGCAAATGGTAGAACTGAACGGAGCTATGAAGTGGGAAGAGGAGAAACGGCTGAGAAGGCTGAGGAGGGAGAAAAGAAAAGAAGCAGAGAGGGATCCTGTGCAACGTCCTGATTTGTCACCACATTGGGGTGCTTCCCTGGTCCCAGTTCCGTTGATCAGTTACTAACCACGAAGCCTCAGATCTTTGCTGTGATTTGGGAGTGATACCACAGGGTGTACAGCAAACAGGAATCAGTCCAGCAGGAGAGTGAGAAGGTTGTGACCTTGCGCTCTTGGCTGGATGGTCCTTTGGATGGCCCTTTGGTTGCCGTTGCTGGTGGAGGCAACATTCAGCCTGTTCTTTGGCTCTGGTGGTTTTCAGAGTGGAAAATCGCATCTAGAAGAGCCCAGGGGAAGACATCAGTGAAAGTGATGGAGGCTCGAGAGATGGTCTTGCTGGACCATTTCACAAGAGGACAGTCAGTGAGAAAATTCTTCGAAGATGCTTCAGTACATTTGAGAAGGGATTTGGGAGTGAAATGTGTCGTTAAATCACACTGAATCGTCTGCATCCATTCCACGGAGTTATTTAGGCAGAAGGAGAAGCCCCTTGGTGGGTAGGCCGTGAGGGGCTGGCCAGCAAGTGCTGACCCACCGTCGCATTAGCACAAGCCGAGCAGACCTTCAGAGAACCGGACCTTGGCCAAAAAATCCTCCTGTCCAGTGATTCTCCGATGAAAACCATCGCTCGAGCATGCCTCGGAGCAGAATATAAGTGCTGCTGATGATCAGAGAATCCAGGCGAGGAGGGGAGCAGTGCTGGCCTGCCATGGGAGGGTCCCTGGGGGTGGCCAGGCCATCCGCTCTGCCCCCCAGGCCACATTCCACATGGTAATCAACACAGGCGGTCACCCCGCCACCCCCGGAGTTGGGGCCAGAACCTGCCACCACTCATCAATCACGTCTTCCAGTCTACACATGGCCGGACTAGACTAGTCTAGACGCGACTTAGGAGCCATCACCAGTAAGTCAGCATCGGCAGGGAATAAATGACAAAGTCCTGGAGAAAAGACCGGCTCTAGCGTTTCAAACCAACCAGACTTTCAGTGCTGTTGGTGGCCTGTAGGTGGGACACTGTGGGACGAGTCTCACTCGTCTCCTCCGCCTTTGTGGTGCTTACTTGCTTTATTCAACCCTTCTTGATTCTATTGTTCGGCTGTCTCTGTCTGTCTCTGTCTGTCTCTGTCTCTGTCTGTCTCTCTATTTCTCTCTGTCTCTGTCTCTGTCTCTGTCTCTGTCTCTCTCTCCCTCTCTCTCTCTCTCTCCCCCTCCCCGCCCCATCCTCTTCACCTCTCATCTCTCCCTGCCTCACTTCCACTCACCTTCCTGATCGTTCTTCTCATGTTAGGTTCTTAAAGGAGAGGGAAGAAAAAGGAAAAATAGACAGCATCCTATACCAAACGTGTGTCCTAGAGATCTGAAGGCTGTAAGGGGATGTCATGGGTATCGTGCCATGGGCGGGAGGTACAGGCATAATTTTGTGGACAATATGGGGTGGATACTGTTTTGTGGACCAAATCACACAGCAGTAGTACCCTCAGCAGGATACTGTGGGTATCAATCCTGGCTAGGACACCCTAAATAGTTTTATAGATAGGATGGCATGGATTTGATTTTGTGTACAAGGTGGCTTAGGTATTATGTCCTGGGCAGGACACTGTAGGTATAGTACCCAGGGCGGGATGATATCAGGGTATAATTTTTTTTTTAATTTTGATTAGTGAAACACCATGAGGTACAGTTGTAGACTTAGAAATTTTTGTGCTTGGTTTTCAATTATGTTCGAGTACCCATCCCTCCACCAGTGCCCATTTTCCACCATCACTGATTCTAGTATCCCTCCCAACCCCCATCCCCCATCCCACCCTGCCTCTGTGGCAGGGCATTCCCTTTTGTTCTCTCTCCTTTTGGGTGCTGTGGTTTGCAAAAGAGGCATTGAGTGGCAATCATGTTCGGTCGATAGTCTACTTTCAGCAAGATTCTTCCATCCTGGGAGGATTCTCCCAACAACCTTTATTTGGTGCTCCCACAGGGTATAACTTCATTACTTCCATATGGACAGGAGGATGTAGTTAGGAAGACAGAGTCCAGTCAAGTCATGCTGGACTTTTTTTTTCACGTGGATGCACTCACTTAAGCGTTCTGTTTGTTTCAGAAATGAAAACGTGTTCACGTGAAAACATGTCCCAAAGGAGATGCTTCCTCCTGGGTTTCTGGGGCATCTCTGCATCAAGATCGAGGAAGGGGAGCAGGGGGCCTATGCATTTCTTGCAGCTCATTTCTGATAGAAGATTAGACGGTCTCAGGACCTTAAGAACCAAATTACTGGATGACTCCATGTTGCCCAATGTGCCAGCACTGTCTGGGGGAGCGTTGCCCGGAATGGGGAAGTGGTCCTGCAGAGGGAGGAGGCAGACACAACTCGTATGCGGGGTGAGGCTGATCTGTGGGTGTCTCGAGCTTACACACAACGCTGGCACTGTGCCACTTTGCTCCCAGGGTCCAGATTTTTGTATTTTTTTATTTCTACAATTAGTATAATTCCACTTTCCATCTTCAGGGAAGTACGATTTGGCCAGGAGTTTTCTTCCTGTGGTGGACTTATTTATTTTCCTCACCAGAATGTTGTCAGAATTGATGCCTGACAGTGCCAGGGTCCCATTTCTCTTTGAGGCCAAGGGCCGTTCCCTCGCTTACCCGTTACACTTTCGAGCTGCTTTTCCATCCACGGACAGTGGCTGTGGCTTCAGGGCTGTGATGCATAAACACTGATCTTCTATTTTTTTTAATCACACTGAAATACAGTTACAAAGCTTTCATGTTTGAGTTTCAGTGATACAATGATGGAGCACCCATCCCTCCACCAGGGCACATCCTCCACCACCAATGTCCCCGGTATACCTCCCCCTTTCCAACCCTCCCCCTGCCTCCATGGCAGACAATTTCTGCCATACTCTCTCTCTACGTTGGGGCATTATGGTTTGCTGTACAGATATTGAGAGGCTATCACGTTTGGTCCTTTATCTACTTAAACATAAATCTCCCATCCTGAGCGATCCCTCCAACTATCACTGACTTAGTGGTCCCTTCTCTATTCCAGCTGCCTTCTCCCCCAGCTCATGAGACAGGTTTCCAATTATGGAGCAATATTCCTGGCCCTTGTGTCTACTGTCCTTGGGTCTCTGTCTCATAGGATTTTTTTTAATATTCCACAAATGAGTGCAGTAATCCTGTGTCCTTCTCTTCCTGACTCATTTCACTTAGCATGAAACTCCCCCTGACCATCCACCTATAAGCAAGTTTCACAACTTCATCTTTCCTCACCGCTGCATATTATTCCATTGTGTATGTAAAAGTTTCTTTAACCAGTCGTCTGTTCTCAGGCACTTGGGTTGTATCCAGATTCTGGCTATTGTGAACAGTGCTGCAATGTGATGCATTATTATTATTATTATTATAGCACAGTGGTAGGGCGTTTGCCTTGCACGCAGCCAACATGGCTGACCCGTTCTATTCCTCCGCCCCTCTCGGAGAGCCTGGCAAGCTACCAAGAGGATCTCGCCTAGACGGCAGAGCCTGGCAAGCCGCCCATGATGTATTTGATATGCCAAACACAGTAACAACAAAAATCTCCAATGGAGATATTACTGGGCCCGCTTGAGCAAATCGATGAACAACGGGAGGGCCTTTACCTTTACCTTATTATTATTATTATTATTATTATTTATTTTGGCATTTGTTTTGGGCTGATCAGGGCTTACTGCTAGCTCTGTGCTCCGGGATCACTCCTGGCAGAGCTCAGAGGACCATATGGGATGCCAGGGATTGAACCTCGGTCTTCTGCGTGCAAGGCAGGCACTGTCCCTGCTGTACTATCTCTCCTGCATGCTATTGTTCAAACCCCAGCTGAGTGTTTGACGGGACTCACAAGCACCACAGTCATCGCTGACCCTGGGGTCCAGGCTCTCAGAAGATACTGTGTGCAGAACAGCACCTAAGCCTGTGCCTCAGTGGGACTCCAAGTGTTCCTGTTATTCCTTAGGTCACTGGAAACCCCTGTCTTAGGGGTTTTCAGAGTAAGACTTCGGAAGAACGTCTGACCTCTCATTGTACTCTCCTGAGACCCATCTTCTGTTTCATCTCCAAATTAGCTCATCAATGACCATTCTCCCTGTGGTCAGTCCGCTCGTTCTATTCTTGTTCTGTCAAATCTATGGACATAAAGTGCCTCTACTTGGATTTGCATAAAACGTTCTCTTTGGTTACCTCCACCTTGTCGTCCGTGCATGCTGGAATGTGCCCGTGTCACTTGGCACTGGTGGGGGGTGAGGTGTGCTCACTGCTTGAGAGAGACTTAGCCTAGCCTCACCTGCAAGAGCATGTGGACATGGGAGCCCTGGATGCAATGAGGCCCCCAACTAGTCGAAGGGACAGAGATGGATGGAAGCAAGCAGGTGTGGAGTCTGAGCAGGTGGGGTTGAGGCACGAGGCGGCCTCTTGTTGGAAGCTCCAGGCGGGGGGAGCACTTTGGTCAGGTGAGGTTAGCAAAGTGGATGTTCACTCCATGGGTCATGGTGGAGCAGAATTCTGGGCAGAGTGGGCACTCTGCTCTGTGAACCGCTGTGTTCCGTGCCGTGCTGGAATGCGCTTGGCATGTTTCAGGAATGGCGAGAACATCAGGTCAGCTGAAGCTGACGGGGCCAGGGGGAGGATGACAGGGGCCAGCAAGGACCTGGGCTGGAGCACTCAGGCTGAACAGCGGGGTGGGGGCCTTTGCCTGTCCTGGGCAGCTCTGGGAGGAGGGGCAGGGGTTGTCGTGTTGGGATGAAGTTGCTCTGGCATCTGATGAGGAGACTGACAGTCTGGGGTGTGAGGGAAGCCACTGGCCAGGAAGAGGCAGGAGGGAGGAATGGGCCTGTGGGGAAACTGTACTGAGTACGGGACCAGTGTATGGGGCCAGTGTATGGGGTCAGCGTATGGGGTCAGCATATGGGGCCAGTGTATGGGGTCAGTGTATAGGTCAGCGTATGGGTCAGTGTATATGGGTCAGTGTGTAGGGTATGGGGTCAGTATATGAGGCCAGTGTTGGGGTCAGTGTATGGGTCAATGTATGGGTCAGTGTATGGGGCATAGGGTCAGTGTATGGGGCCAGTGTTGGGGTCAGCGTATGGGTCAGTGTATGGGGCAAGTGTTGGGGTCAGCATATGGGTCAGTGTATGGGTCAGTGTGTGGGGTATGGGGTCAGTGTATGGGGCCAGTGTTGGGGTCAGTGTGTGGGTCAGTGTATGGGTCAGTGTGTGGGGTACGGGGTCAGTGTATGGAGTCAGTGTTGGGGTCAGCGGATGGGGTCAGTGTATGGGGCCAGTGTTGAGGTCAGTGTATGGGTCAGTGTATGGGTCAGGGTGTGGGGTATGGGGTCAGTGTATGTGGCCAGTGTTGGGGTCAGTGTGTGGGTCAGCGTATGGGTCAGTGTGTGGGGTCGGTGTGTATGGGCCAGTGTGATGTTTGGGCAGAGGCAGGAGGAAGTGACGGCTGCAAAAGGCAAGTTGGTTTGGGCTTCTCGTCTCAAGGTTTCAGGCTCAATAAACCACATGTCTGGAAGGTGGAGTTGGCATAAACTGGGGTGGGGACAATGTGACTAGAGCACTTTGGAGAACAAAGAGAGACATTTCATTTGGGACGTTTGCCAATCGGAGGGGCCCACTGGGCGTCCAAGAGGAGAGCTGAGAAGAGGTAGCGGCCGGGGGAATCCTTGGGAACGTGAGCCTTGAGCTGACCGAACTGTAAGGGGGTGGGGGAGGGTCTGAGCATGGGGACGAGGAGCAAAGGATGAACCCCGGCAATTCCCAGCACCCTACGGCCGGAGATAAACAGAGGAAGGAGAAGAAAAGACGGGCCAGAGACACAGCCAGGTACGAAATGACCGTGACTGTTGGGCAGCTGCACCCCCCTCCCAAACACTCTCCATCCCGTACTGCAGCTCTCCCTCACCCCCTAATCTGTCCTACGCCATGGACCCCACATTTCCAACCCACCCTCCGCCAGCACTGTGTGGTTCTAAGAATAAGGCAGTCCTTCCTGCATCCTCCATCATGATGGTGATGAGAAAGTCCATGCCCAGGTAGGTCCCATCCGTGTCATTGATGTCTTCTCCTCCCATCTGCTGGATTGCCTGAGAATCCCGCCTTCCCCCTGAGTCTGGGTCTCTGGCCTTTCCTCTGCCCCTGCTGGGGCACCTGGGGCACCTGGGACACCTGGGGGACCTGAGCCTTGGGGGCTGGTGTCCTGTCTGAATGGGCATGGCCTTACCCCTGAGCCATGAGGACAGACCCCATCTGCCGCCACTGTGACCTAGCACAAGCGTGTTGATAGATGCGGCCGGGAGGGATCCAGGTGGCTGCTCCCCTCAGCTTCTCGTTAGTACCCAGGTTTGCCTGGAGAGGGATTGGCTCTGGGCACCTGCTTTCTCTCAAAGTCGGCAGTTTCCAGAGACGTGTCAGGGGTGCAGGCCGGGGCAGGCCAGCTGCAGGCCCAGCTCCTGCCAGGCCTCTCCACACACCGTCCTTGGAAACTCCCTCCAGCCCTGAACTGTCCCGACTAGCTGCCCGCTCTCTTGCAGAGGAGCACAGACCAGGGGGAGGACTCGGAGCCCCGTCTCATGGGGCCAAGGGTTCTGGGGTCTGGAGCCCGAAGGCAGGGTAGAAACTAAGGCCGGAGAGACAGTCCAGAGAGCGGGGTACTTGCTCGCCCAGACCCAATTCCTGGCACTACATAGTTTCCCCAAACCCTGCCAGGAATGACCCCTGCGCACGGCCAGGTATGGACTAAAACAGAAAAGAAAAAGAATGAAAACAGAATAGTGCATCGTTGGGACAGCTCTGGTCAGTCGCGGCTCAGCTGGGGAAGACCCCCACGTTTTCCTGACGATTTCTGCCTCGACCTGGGCCCCTGGCCTGCATGTCATCTGTCCGCCAGGCATATCCTCCTCCTTGCCTCTTCTCTCCGCGCATTCGAACCCGAGCCCACCTTACTGTCAGCCCAGCCCTCCACCCCCATACCTCTGATGCTCCCGAACCTGCTTCTTTCCCTTCCTGCTTCCAGACCTTTGACTTTTCCTCACTGACCAGCAGCCTTGAGGGAGGCCCCCAGCAGCAGCTGCCGGGAAAGGGGGTCCCTTCAGCCCCTCGTGCCTTCCTGAGACCTGCCTGTGTCATTGCGTCAATGTGGTCACTCGCATCTGTTGGGTCACTTCTTCCGCTCTTCCTGAGGGTGGCTATTACCTGAGCTACTTGCTTCTCCATTTCCTGTCAACTACACACAGAACTTCCCCCCATTCTTGGGCATCTAGACGTACTGACGCTAGAAATTGTTGGTGGACACAGCCTGACTGGGTAAAAATACCGAGACGTGGGGTTGCGGGGTCCCAGGGCAGGTGTGAATGAAGGGGGGGGGGCGCAGTGCTCCTGGATGGCTTCCCCGTTTCATTCCTTTCCTGCCCGCCCACCTGCATTTTCCAGTGTCTTGATGTCGGTCATCACCTCTACCAGCTGCACCTTTGAAGCAGCTTCCGTCCTCCCCTGGAGCTCTGGGGAGGCTGCTTCCCCTCTGGCCTCGCCGCCCACCTCTGTCTACCCTTCTCCAAGCAGCTCTTTGGCAAATCTGCGAACATGGCACCCACAGAGGAGCCAGGCGGCAGGGGAGGGGGGGGTGGTCACTGCACTGGAGGCCCCAGGAAATCCCCGGGTCGGGGCATTGCCAAGGCACAGACCACCCAGTCACGGCTGGACGCAGGGCACCTGCAGTCATTCGTCTTCGGGAAAGAGGACCTTTGCTTTCCTATCAGATTTATAGAGGCAAGTGTTACAAATGATTGGATTTTTTTTCCCCACATAAAATAGGAAAAAAAAATGCTATTCTGAAATCGCCTTTTGAAGCAGGCTAAATGAGCCATTGATCTTCCTGGGAGAACAGTGCGGGCAGGGCATGTTTGCCCCACGACAGGAGCTCCTGTGACCAGCCAGGCCCATCTGATCATTATTCCCTGGGCACAGCCTGTGCCTTCGCCCCCTTTCATGCCCCCTCTGTCCCCTGCAGCTGTACCTGCGAGCTCTTGCAGGCGAGATGCAACGGCCCCATCTCTGCAGCCTTCCTTGAAATGCCTCGCCCTGCAGGCACGCTGCTTTCCTCGGAATTACTGTGAGAATGTGTCACAGGAAGCGCTCTCCTCTTTCTCCTCTGTCTCTCCTCTCTCTGTCCTCAGACTACAGAGAGGGCTCCAAATCCAGAGTCTTCCCTCCCCCCCCCCCCCCCCCCCCCCCCCCCCCCC
>JAOXYA010087881.1:0-11166 GCA_028565675.1 Sorex palustris
CACAGTAACAACAAAAATCTCCAATGGAGATGTTACTGGGCCCGCTCGAGCAAATCGATGATCAACGGGAGGGCCTTATTAGAAAAATAATTATATTATTTTTGTTGTTTTTGGGGCTATACTCAGTGGTACTTACGCTCAGGGCTTACTCCTAGCTCTGGCTCTTTGCTCAGGAATCACTCCTGGCAGGGCTCTGGGAACCATATGGGATGCTGGGGTTAGAACTTGGATTGGTTGCATGCAATGCAAATGCCCAATCCACTGCTCTATTTCCCCATCCCTACAAAGAGTCATATTATTTTCCCCTCATTTATAACTATTCAGCTTATCAGTACAGGAAACAGATGTATTCCACCTCTCTGGAATAAATAATTAGATATTCTGTGGGCCTAGGTTCTCTTGTGGGCACCCTAGCCGAGAAGGGATCTTCCAGATCACTGTGGCTGCTTGCTTGGCATGCCGCCCCAGAGGCCACGCCCCTCTGCCTGCCACTGTTGTACCTGTGGGGGAAGGCCTTTTTATTCTTTTAACAGAGGTGGGTGGATGAGCATTTTATTATGCTCCAGGAATGTGGGCCATTAAAAACAAAGGAGAGGAAGCAGAAATCCTGGGTGGTGGTGGGGGAGGGGGGGGAACAGGGAGGGGGGGACGCAGGGGCAGCAGGAGCAGATCTCAGTTATACAGATTACTAGGCCCCACTCAACCCCAACCTCCCATCCTGGAGACATTCCATGCTGGTGCCTCTTTCACTTAGGGCCATATCCCGAATCTCACCCTTTTGTCTCTATCACTAATATTGGCCAGTCTTGCACAAGTATAATCCAAATGAACCTTCAAGACTGTCAACTGGTTACGGTCACGGTCCTCCCATTGTTCATCGATTTGCTCGAGCAGGCCCAGTAACGTCTCTATCATGAGACTTGTTACTGTGTCTGGCATATTGAATCCGTCACGGGTAGTTTGCCAGGCTCTGCCGTGAGGGCGAGATACTCTTGGTAGCTTGCCGGGCTCTCTGAGAGGGGCAGAGGAATCGAACTCGGGTCAGCCATGTTGGCTGCGTGCAAGGCAGACGCCCTACCGCTGTGCTATCGCTCCAGATTTTGTGTGTTTTTTATTTACACATCATTGTTTTCTGTGTATATTATTATTATTATTATTATTATTTCTAATACTATATTATAGGTATTACTGTTGTTTCACAATTTAGAAAACCTTAGTAGTTTGTACCTATTCCGGACTAGGAAAAAAATTATTCTTTCAAATTTCTTTCAAAAATTTTAATTAATGTCAATTAAAATATTTTATTGCTTTGGTTAAGGTTTAATGTTTGCAACCGTGCTTAATGTACAACTAGCAAACCTCACCAGCAGCAAAGTGCCTATGGTGCACCACCAAAATCCTTATGCTATTTTAAGTCCACATAATAAATCATTGTATTGTTCCTTACTTCTTGCTTGCTTTTAAAAATAAAAAGTTCAAGCATCTAGTATTAAATAATGCTTTCCCATTCACTTTTAATACCAATTATATGACAGAGTAAATTAATAAAGGTAATTAGATCTATTTTGTCTACTATATTATAAAATTCAATTAACTTACCAGGTAAAATTCTGTTTTAATTCTCAAATTTTTATTGAGCATTGAGCATAAAGTTAACAACTTGGAAATAGAAATTTGAGTGGCTTTGAAAATATTGAATGTAATGTGATCATAACCTTTGTAGTTTTTAAAAAAAATTATATTACCTCTAAAGAAAAGCCTCCATTATCAAATAATTTTCCTTCTTTCCTTACCCACCATCTCCTGCCACCAACTACTTTCTTTCTCTTTTCTATGGATTTACCTATTATGAATTTCTACATAAAAAGTAAAAAATAAATGATCTTTTAATTCTGGCTTCTGTAACTTAGCATAACATTTATAATTTATTTATATTATAATACTATCAAATTTTCACCATGATAGTTACAAAATATAGCATTGTATGACTACAGCACCCTTCCATGTATCAATCCACTGAATATTTGAAATTATTTGTAATTTTCAAATATCATAAATATTGATAATGTACACAGTTGCTTACAAGTTATTATTTGCATATCTATTTTAAGTTGTGTAGTATAACCGTACAATTTCTGGGTTATATACTAATTCTATGGTTTTTGTGTTTTGCAAGTTCCCTTCAATTCTGTATTTTCATTACATAAAAAGGTACTGGGTTTTGTCCTATGCTTCCTACATCAATTGAGAGATTCACATGGATTTCCCTTCTTCCTTTTATTAAAGTGATGCAGTATACTAAGAGTTTTACAAAGGCTGAGCCACATTTTAATGCTTGAAATAAATCTCAACTATTCATAACAACTAGCTTATTAAAATGCTTGCAGATAATTTGTGGAGGATATTATTGCAGTCTCCATTTTCTTGTGATGTTTTTATCTAGATTTAGTTTCAGGATAATGCTGTCCTCATAGAATGATCAAAGAATTACACATTTTTCTTATACCGTGAAAAAGTTTTAGAAATATTAGCTTTAATTCTTTAACTATTTTTCAATACTTAATAGAACTTCACTGGTAAACCAATTAGTTAGGGACTTTTCTTCAGACTTTTTTTTTTTATTACTGATGCCATCTCTTTACTCCTTACAGATATATTATGATTTTCTACTTTATCTTGAGCAAGTTTTGGATGTGTCCTTGGAAATTTGTCTACTTCATCTTGACCATAAAATTTGTTACCAGACAAATGACTTTTGTTTGTTTGTTGTGTGTGTTTGCTCATTTGTTTATTTTTTTTTTTTGGTGAGTTCCTGCAGGAAGCACCAGATCACTGATTTGTTGACTCTCAAAGTTACTTATGCAGTCACCTCCATTTTAGTGAAGAAAGCTACCCTTAGTCTCTTTAAACTATTTCATTTTGATTTGTTTTATTCTCATAGATCCAGATTCTATCCTCTTCTACCTGCTCATCTCTTTTCAACTGGATTAGTTTTCTTTGTCTATTCATCAATATCGTTTCCTTAGATTACACACATAAGAGAAATAACCCACAACTTATCTTTTTTTTCTTTATTTATTTTACTCTGAAAATCACCCTCAGGTTCTTTCCATTTTACAAATGTCAAATTTCTCTGTTCATAGTTGAATAGTGTCCCATTGTATGTATGTACCATATCTTATTTGTTTGGATGGGTTGGGGAGTTGGTTTGGGGGTCACACCCAGCTGTACTCATGGGTTACTTCTGACTGCATTCACAATGATCATTCCTGCATTGCTCAGGGGACCATATGTGGTGCTAGGATTAAACCTGAGTCAGTTACGTGAAAGTCTAGTAACCTACACTTGTACTACCACTCTGGCCTCATTGAAATTTAATAGAAGCATAGATGTATGCATTTCATATTTGAGATGTTTTCAGTCGTTTTTTCTGCAACCTTATTACCCCTTTTCCTTTTTGCCTTCACTCTTGTATCCATTAGGGGTGTAAAAGTATTTCTAGTGTGAGCATGAAACTGATGCCATGACAAGCTGCAGCCAACTTTAAGTCTCAACTAGGCCTCAGTTTCTGTTTTCCCAAAGCAGGGCTTGCAGTTTCTGGTAAACTCCCAGTTGAGTAATTTGCCACAATAAGGAATTGAGTAATTGGGTCTGGCCAGTCACGAAGCATCACTGTACCCTCCTTAGAAACTGTTGCTAACCATTGCCTAATTGCTGACCACCATTGTAATAGGCCAATTCTCAAGACAGATCAGTATATAAATTGCCTCTTAACTCTGACCCCTATATAAACTGCTTGTGATTTGGAGTTAGGGTCCTTATCAAGACTCCACTGTGTTGGATGAGACTTGGACACTAGCTCGGGCTAGTGCTGGCTCAGGCTAGTAATAAAGTTCCTTTTCTTTTGCATTATCATGTGTGGACTTGGTCTCTCCACAATTGGGGCTCTGAAACTTGGGCACAACACTAGGACTTATTAAGCTTTGTTCATTTTTCTTTTTTTTTTTTGTTACTCTACTTCTCATAGTCATAAGCTTGAATATTCTGTTAACCAATTTTAAGTCTGCTGACTTTTTTCTATGACTGAACTACTTGTTGATGAGTATACTTAGGTTTTTTAACTTCAGTAATTGTAAAATAAATATTATTATTTTTTAATCTCCAGAATATCTCTTGCTTCTGTTTTATAAGTTTTTTCTCCTTATTAGAAATCTATGAAGACTGGGATATCAGTCTCCTGATTTGGCTTAGTTTTTAGTCCCTTCTTTATTTGATTTTTTTTTTATTTAAAAGAGTTGGCTTAAAGTCTTTGTCAAACAAGTCAAGTATGTAGGCTCTCTAGGGTCATTTTTCCTTTACTATTGGGACAAAAATAATTTGTCTACTTCAGAATAATGCTTATAATATAGCTGCATTTTAAAATATGAAATGGAAATAATATATTACTTTTACTGAGTTCATTGTTGCTCTGCAGGGGTAGAGAAACATTTTTTGACCAAGGGCCACTAATATATTTGACACAATTCGTAGGTCATATCATGTAAGCACATGCACCCAACAAGAAGAATATGTGTCTGCCTGATCAGATACCAGGGTCAGACCACATGATTTCAGGGGCTCTGTGCAGACCTGGGCTGGAAGATCCCCACCCCTGCTGTACTGGGTAGTTGCCATTTGTTTGGTTATCTTCTAAATCCTTTTTATATTATACGTATTCTATACCAAGTGTAGTCACCAAAGTGTTTTGCTTTACTATTTTTCACTTTTACTAATAGGTATCTCTGGACAAAGAAAAGAATAAAGAAAAAGAAAATACATTTTTCAACTGTTGCAGAGTGGCTGTTTTGCAGAATTCTTTCAATGCTTTTCCAAGATGTTTATACCTTTTACCCTACCTTAAGTACTTGACTTTGTAAATCCTAAAAGTAAGCCAAAGGCAAAAAAAATGCTGCAAAGAAAAATGTTCTTCTCAAGTCTTTTCTGACAATGTGTCCAGCATTGATCATGTGTGTATGTTTTGATTTTGCAGCATAGCTAAGAACATTGAAAAACCTTGCTCTTCCAAGCTTGTTTTCAACCTTTTTCTTAGCAGTATTTTGGTTCATGCTACTTGTCTTGACTATTACCCATTACTTCAGATAGTGGTGGTGGGTGTATTCCTTTAAATGCTTTTCACAAACACAGAAAGGCACAGCTCTGTAACTGCTGCAAGTCAGGCAAATATAAGCCTTTATGCCAAACCTTAAAGAAGCTGCTATGCAGGTCAAAAAAGTAAACCAAACTTAAATGCAACAGACTTCCCTGTAAAGCAGCGGAATCATTTCCATTTTTTTCTTGGTTGTTGTAAAATTTCTATAAGATTCATACATATATAGATAGATATATGTTATATTGTCTTCGTATATATAAAATTTTGGCACAACATGCAATGGTACTCAGTTCTTGGGGGGACCATATGGTGCCATGATTGAAACCAGACCTGCGACATGCAAAGCATGTGTTCCAGCTTGCCTGCTGAACTAGCTCTCCAGTTGTAGACTCCGTATTTCTGAAAGAGTTGACTTTTAACAATTGTTTTCAACTTTATGGTTATTTTTATGATTAGTCAGAGTCCTAAGAATCTTTACTCTGCCACTTTCTTTGAAATTCTCATATGAAAAATCCTGCCCTCAATTTATTTTTCCTTTGAAATAAAACTTATGTGCAGAGATTAAACTTGAACACTAAAATGGCAATAGACAATGCATAAAGATTCTTACCATTCTTCCAAAGCAGTTTCAAACTATAAGATTAAAAAAAATCTCAGTGAAAAACAAATTTTAAACATCCTCAAAAACAGTAGAAAACTAACATTACACTCAAAATCACAAAAGATACTGTAAATACTTCACATATACCACTAGTTTTGTCAAATTTTATTCTCTGTTGTCACCAATTAGGGATATACTTCCCCCTACTTATTTTGATGTTTTTTATTATTACTTTCACTTAATTATTCTCATCATTCATTTGTTTCTAAAACTTAACCCTTCACTATAGAACATTTCAAGCATTACTACTACAAAGAAACTCTCCACACAATCAGAACACATATATAGTCCATGAATCTTAATATTTTATCAGTGTCAAACAATTTCATATGAATTCATCAATATTTTGTGAGTTTTCTCCCTCTTCTGTTTACCTCCTCATTCTATCTCCTCTCTCTCACTCTCTCTCACAAACACATGCACAAATACATACACAAACACACACACATACACACACAAACACACAGACACATACACCCCACACCTAAGTTTTCCAGGGATCAAGAAAGATATCTGGAGTGCATCACTGCCAGGCACTGGGCTCTAAGGTCAAAACCCAGGACCACCTGGCCTCTCCAGCGCAACCAGGTGTCCATAATGGGTTTTATCATTGCTCAAGAAACCTACCAACATTCTCCTCTACTGTTATAGCTCTTCTAGATGGTAAGCTCCTAAGAGATATGTTTTACAGATAAATTACACAATGCTTTTGGCTATAAAGAGTATAAGCTACCCAAAGTGCAAATAATATTTAGTAAGAAGGTAATAGATTTTGCAGATAATTTGAAATTCAAGATTCCAGACTGGGTACAAATGATTACTTCTCTTCAATTCCCTTATATCAAAATTTGGAGAAAAATAATGTAAACTAATAAATCAAAAATATTTGTCAATAAAACCAGTGAAACATGAAACATATAGCTATCAGAAATATAAAGTAATAAGATTATGACAGTGAAAACATCCAAGAATACTATAATTCAAAAAAGACAAGTGAAGATCATTTTATTGAAGATGAAATACTTCTCAACTGAATTCACGAGGAATTCCATTATGTGAGAATAAATAATTGAAGGGTTGCCTGCTATGAGATGCGAAAGTATACTTACTTTCTACCCCAAGGATCCAAAGTATATGGCTGAGAAGTTGCTTTATGTCATTAGAGAGATTGTCTAAACATATTGGAAATCTCTCTAAGACAGAAAGTTAACTAAGAATGAAAATTTGTTTCTAGAGAGAAACTATGCAGAGCCTAATATCTAGTAGAATTTCACGTGTAAAAAGACTGGTATCTGAAGGAAATTAAAATAAGAATTGTCACAAAATGAAATAGTCCAAGATATTAAACAGGTATATGGAAAAATCCAGCTTTCTTGTTTAAATACATTGACTCCCATTTACAAAGAATCCTGGTTTAAATATATGTTCACATACATATCTTTGCGATAGATAGCTGGAGAGATAGCACAGTGGTAGGGTGTTTGCCTTGTGCGTAACCAGCCCAGCCGAGCTGGGTTCGATTCCTCCACCCCTCTTGGAAAGCCTGGCAAGCTACCGAGAGTATATTCAATATGCCAAACACAGTAACAACAAGTTTCAAAATGGAGATGTTACTGGGTCCGCTCGAACAAATTGATGAACAATGGGAGGACAGTGACATATGTTTTAAGAATATTGACATACAAATTTGCTGTGTAAGTCTTCAATATAAGAAGACTCTGACACCTCGAAAAATATGCAAACAACAGTAACAATACCAACAAAAAAGTAATATCAATTACAATTATCAATCTTTTCCATGACCATTTATGAATATCTGTGGCTCAATATTTTCCTCCTTTATATTTCAGTTTGATATTGGATCTATTTAACTCCACGAAGGGAAAATGAAGGAGAGGCAGCCAATTCAATGGTGGTTTTCCTCACCATGTTCTGATTCTCTGATTCTCGATTTTCTGATTCCCCTGTTCAGCCTTTTGCCTTTGCAGCCCCAAGAAAGTGGGAGGAGTTTCCCACAGGGGATTGTGGGAAACTCATCCAGACTGTGCATCTGAAAGTTCAGGGTGGCAGAGTGCTGTTACCCAATTCTTAACAGTGATAGTGCAACCAGATCAACCCAGGCAGTGCTTGGGGGTGTCACCAGGGCTACACCCAGCTATGTTCGGGTGAGGGCACGCAGTGCCTGGGATGGAACTTGGAACCTAGAAAATGCAAAACATGTCACTCCAACCCTTTGAGCTCCCACTGCAGCTTCCACACACACACCTTGTGGAAGGCAGCACTCTAGACAGAACTTTATGATTCAGTAACAGAGGGAAAGGGGGAGTAAATGCAGCTCTCCAGGAAACCTACCCTCTTGTTTGGTTTTCTTGTTGTTGTTGCTACTGTTTTTGTTTAAGTGCATAAGGCAAATGCCCTATCTACTGTATTAACATTCTGGGATCACTCATCCCCTTATTTGGACAGTTTAATTATGCATTGATTTCTCAGAAATATAATCTTAAAAGACTTGACGTTTTTATCCTTTCTAACATCTTTTGAACACAATTGAAAGTTACAGTAATTTCAACATTAGTCTCCTTTCAGAATACTAAAAAAGGCAACATCAGTAGAGTAAAAAGAAAAAGACAATTATATTTTCCTCCTCCTTTTTGTTTGTTTCATTTGGGGCTTGGGGGGTCACATTTAGCAGTGTTCAGGACTTATTCCTGGCTCTCCTCTCAGGGATCACTCCTGGGGGGCTCAGCAGACCATATGGGATGTCAGGGATAGAACCAAGGCAGCCTGTTGTGTAAGGCAAATGTCCTATCTACTGTTTTATCACTATGACCCTGACAGTCATATTTTCTCTCAACGGGCATACTTTGTACTTCTTTCGGACAAAATAATTCATTAATGAAGGCATTATGTCCTTTTATACACCAATTCACTCATTTAATCACCTAATCAGTTAAGTGTTCCAAAAAATGATGTAAAAACTATTTAATATACTAGTCAAGTTGGCTTGTGAAAATTACTACTTAGCATGATTGACTCCAGATAAAGAATAAACAGGTAGAGGGTAAAATTTATTTAATAAGATAGTTTCAGCCTTCTAAAGAGATACTATCAAAAACATATCTAGATTAGTAAATTATGCAACTAAAAAAAGAATCTATAGTCTTACTAATGGCATAAAAATTATTTCCATGTTCAGTAATAGACCTTCATACACTCTATAAGAATGTTAAAAAATCATTAACATTTTAATGTCACTTACTCTTTTCAAATGTTCCTGTATTTTAAATTCCAGACCATCAATATTTGAAATAATTTTGTTGACACATGGTGCTGGGGTGATTGTTAATGCACAGCTGCGACGTCGACATGGGTAGCCAAAATAAATGTCTTTATTTGCCACTTAAAATAAAGAAAATAAATCTAGTTAGTCACTGTAGAGCAGTAAGCCTTTATATTCAGATTAGCCAAAATTATTCTCCTTTGTTAATATTAAAACTCCAATTTTTTTCTCTTGTTGTGGGACCATACCTGCTGGTTCTTAGGTCTTAGTCCCTGCTCTCTGCTAAGAGATCACCATTGACATTGACAGGGCTTGGGGGGGGGGTCCATATGGGCTTCAAGGGAATTGAATCTGGATCAGCAGTGCACAAGGCACTATTTTAATTGCTATACTATCCTTATTGCCCCACTCCTAAACTTTCTTTAAAAAACATAGTGATAAAATAGAGGTATATAGACTGAAGCTTCAAACAATCTTAAAGTAAAATAAAATGCTCATACATCACTTAAAATTTTACAAAAAATATGAATCAAAGTAGGAGAATAAAAATCTCAAAGTAAAATCATAATGTCCCATAGTATGAGGAACCGGTAGGAAGCGGCCACACCATGCATCATAAGACACTTATTACCCATCTTCCAGGATTGCTGCACCATATTTGATAGGGTTCACATATGATTTGAACCATTGGAACACCTGCAAGGACGGTTAGAAGCCGCCCTAAAAGTCTCTATCCCTCTCAGAAAGCCTGGAAAGCTACCAACACTATCCCACCCACATGGCAGAGCCTGGCAAGCTATGCGTGGCGTATTCAACATGCCAAAACTAGTAAATACAGTGAGTCTCATTCCCCTGACCCTGAAAGAGCCATCAATACAGCAGCGTTAAGAAGGATGAAAAAGGAGAGGCTGATAAAATCTCAAGGCAGAAAGAGGCTGCCAAAACAAAGACAAAAACGACTATCTATACTTTCAATGCACGTCTACTGGTATCAGATTCATTCATTGAGGACCTGATGGTACAAGCGTGAAAGATCAAGTATGACATCATTTGTGTGACCAAGAGAAGAAGGCATCAAACACATCACGACAATTTTCGACAGTGGAGAAGAACTGTTCCTCAGAACATGTGACAAAAGAGGCGTCGGAAGTGTCAGTGTCCTTGTCAACATGAACTTGGCTATGAGTATTGATTCATGCGAATGCCTAACAACTCGAATCAGATAATTACACTTGAATAGATGTGGCTCAACGCTGGCAGTTTCTATCTTTGCTGTCTACGCACCAACATCCAATTATGATGAAGGTGAAATTGAGAAGTTCTACTTGGAGCTGGGGAAGTTCTATAAAGAAGACCAGACCTACAAAATCATTGTCGGTGATTTTAATGCCAAGATAGGACTGAGAAGATCAGCCAAAGAACTCCACACAGGGACCCATGGCCTAGAATGGAACGAACAGGGTGACAGATTGAGTTCATCATGTAGACCAAGCCCTTCCATGGTAACTCACAATTCCAGAAGGCCAAATCTAAACGTTGGACTTGGGAGTCTCCTGGTGGACGGTTCCACAATGAAATTGACCACATCATATTCAACCGATGATTTTGCCTGACTGATGTCACTGTTGTCCGAAAATTCCAAAGGGGATTGGACAACTGTCTCCTATATGCAAAATTCTACTTCACGGACCGAGGAGAAAGAGCTGCAAAGTTTAAGAAGAGAACTCCCAGAACGACCACCAACTGGGCGCTCTTTGGCATTATTGCAGCAACATGAAAGATGTCGACTTTGACAACATTGATGAGGAATAAGATCAACTGATTCAGCACCTCCATGATTGTGCAAGGAATGCCAAGAGAGAGAGATCCACAAAAAAACGCCTGTCCTCGAAAACTCTTGAGCCTATTCACCAACGTGGCGTGGCACAAACCTCGGGAAACCACAAACGAATGTCCGAGCTCATAAAGTAGTGCAGAGAAGCGATAAAGAAAGACCTCAAAGAGAGAAGGGAAGCAGTACTCGTAGATGCAGCAGAAGCCGGGAAAAGCATTCACAATGCCCACATGTCCTTCACC
>JAOXYA010087889.1:0-11165 GCA_028565675.1 Sorex palustris
AGGGATGGGTGTTCGATCATTGTATGACTGAAACTCAAACATGAAAGCTTTGTAACTGTATCTCACAGTGATTCAATCAGAAAAAAAAAAGATTTGCTTCCATAGAAGATGAAGGGCAAGTTCATGAGCCTCTGCACAGCTACCTGAATCCCAACACAGATGCCACTGTCAGCTGCAGGAGCTACTTGAGCAAGCCCAGTGGTGGGGCAGGGCCTGACCAGTGTTTGCACAAGTGCAGAAAGCCCTCATTCAGGGCACCATGACAAGGGTGGTTGAGATCTTCCCAAGTCTGCTTCCAAACCCAGGAGAGACAATAGTGTGATACTTATTTTTAAGTTGTGTGGTGGAATTTGAAGAACTCTGTGGTTTCAAACCATTTCCTTGGACAAATTTCCTAAGCAATTTTATGAGTCCCTGATGATCCAAAAACAGAGATAATAGCATTCTGCTCCTAAGGCTGACAGAGCGTTAAATGAGTTCATCTTCATAAATCAGAAAACAAAACACAGCACAGGGCTTCTACTAATATTTGTATTTTAGGAAAAGTAAAAGAAGTGCCAAGGCCTCCTTTTTGGCTTTAATCTATTCTTAGAAATAGTTAACATATAACCAGAAAATGTATTCCCTATGACCCATCTGTATATCTAAATTTTGTGCCAGAACTTAAATTATCCACTAATTATTTTCCAACTGCAAAAAAAAAATTTCCTCATTTTATTGGCCAGTTTCTGCAGCTGTTCCATTCTGGCTGGTGAATAAATTTACATGAAAAAATTAAGTTACTAGAATCAAACCTAAGCCCTAGTCTGAGGAAATAGAAAATATGGAGGCTTGCTCCGCAGAAGAGAGAACCCAGAGGAATCCACACTGACTGAGATATAATGATGCAAAACATTTTGTATTTCCAGTGATTTTGTCTTCCTTAGCAGAGAGGGAGAGCCAGAGACAAAGAGACGAAGATAAAGAAAAGAGCTTTATATAGCACTCCTGGGAATATATCCCAGAGAGGCAAAAAGGTACAGTCAAAGTGACATCTGCACTTGTTTGTTCATTGCAGCACTCTTTACAATAGCCAGAATCTGGAAAAAACCTGAGTGCCCGAGAACGGATTACTAGTTAAAGTAGTACCCTATTTTTAATCATTTTGAACTTTTTGCTTGAAACTGATTTGGCAGCAATTTTTTTGGTCAACTTACCTTTCTTGGGGAAAGTGCTCTAAATGGTGCTCAGAAGGTCTTGGGTTTCTTCCTGTGATTCACTGTGATTCAAGGTGAGGACCTGAGGATGCGAATGTAGCTAGTGATAGAGCACTTACCTTGTAGATATGAATCACTGGGTTAAATAGCTGCATTGTAAAAAAAAAGTTGATGCTCTAGCTGGTAACATTAGCAGCTCTACCCTTAATGAGTGTTGACTACAATGTGTAATTCATATCTCTAAAAGGTTTGGAGGAACTGGTAGTAAGTGCATATTCAATAAAATATAAATTCACCTCTCATCTTATTCTTACATGAGTCACCATAGTTGCTTTTATCGTGCAATGTATTTGATCTCTTCTATAAAGGGCATGGGAAATTTAATTATGTGCTTGAGATAGAAATTTCTCTTGCTCTATGAATCCAGAAGGTATATTATTGGGGATCTCACTCAGCTGGCTCTGAGTTTAGGGACTACTCCTGGTAGTTCTTAGGAAATCATCTGTGGTGCTGGAGATCAAATCTAAGTTAATTGTGTGCATGGCCAGTGCCTTGCCAGCTGTATTGTCTCTTTGGTACTAATAAGTATGCATTTTGAACAGAAGGCACATTGACAGTGCTCAGGTCTTACTCCTGAATCTGTGCTCAGGGATCACCATAGTATTGCTCTGGGGACTGTGTGCAATGCTGGAAATTGAACTGGGTTCAACCATGTGCAAGACAAGGACCTTAACACCTGTATTATCTTTCTGACACTATTATTCACATTTAATATGCCTTCATAGAATATATATCAACAACTGTATTTGATCAAAGTATTAATTGATTCACTTATGGATGTTTGTGCTTGGTCTTCAGAGTGCAATCTCCCATTTAATCCTTAATTCTATGCAGTGGTATAATTACTCTCATTGTACTTAGAGAGAAACATTATATTTTCAATATTTTTTAAATAAAAGAAGCTTAATATCATTATTATTTTTGTTACAGTCTATACTGCCTCTACTGCACATTTCCAGAATAGGAATCTTTGATATTCACGATCATCTTGTTGTTCATCGATTGCCTTGAGCAGGCACCAGTAACATCTCCTTCTTCCCAGTCTTGAGATTTTAAAAGAGCCATATTCAATGCTCTTTCAGGGTTAGGATAATGAGACCCATCATTGTTACTGGTATTTGGCATATTGAGTACAATATAGGAAGTCTGCCAGACTCTGCCGTGCGGGCAGGTACTTTCGGTAGCCTGCCGGGTTCTCTAAAGGAAAAATGAGATAATAAGATGTTGCACGGTTGCAAATGCGGCCGCGTGCTTCCGGGAGCTGGGTTTTATAGTCTCTGCATCTTGGCCGTTGATGGAGCTGGCGGCAGCTGGTGGATGTGACGCCTACCTACTGGAAGATGGGGGATCAGGGTGGAGAAGGCCCAGTCCCAATCCGAGCAGGCTTGAAGATCTCAGCCCCGGGACCCACTGTCACATAACCCTACAGGTTCTGAGGATTAGGATATTGGCTTCTTCCAACTCTGTAATACAACTTCCTCCTCTGTAATACGTCTTTCACCCCCGTCATACAACCTCCTTGGTAATTTCACCCCCATAATACAAAGTTCACCTCCAAAACAGAACTTTCACCCCATATTATAACTTCGTCCCCTCTAATGAAACTTCACCCTCATTAATATAACTTCCTTGTCTATTACTTCCACTACCATAATACAACTTTCTCCTCTATGAGACAACTTCCATCTTTGTAGTACAACTTCTGCCCTCTACCACTACTAAACTTCCACTACTAAAACGTGTACTGAAACTTCCACCTTTACAGGGAAACCACAAGAATAACCTCATGTTGGGGCCAAAGCAACTGTACAGTGGTTTGGCTTTGCACTAGCCAGGGTTCAATCCATTGCACCCCATAAGGTGCCCTGAGCCCTCCAGGAGTTATCTAAAAGGCCAGAGACAGGAGTAAGCCCTGAGTATGGCCCCAAAACCAAAATAAATAAATAAATAAATAAATTAAAAATAAGCTCATGTTACTCATGTTGTGAGACATTTCTTAAGTCCCCCATTACCTAATTTTTCATCTGCAATTTACAAGCCACAAGAAAAAAATTTCAAGTGATGCAAAGTAGAACTGGCAAAAGACAATCCCGTGGGCCCTGCTCAAACTGAGGCTCTCCACAGTGATCATTTCTGAGACAAAATGGATGAACGTGAGGTGATTGTGGGGGGTTTTGTTTGTTGGTTGATTTGGGGGCTACACCTGGTAACACTCAGAGGTTACTTGTGGCTCTACACTCAGAAATTACTCCCAGTGATGCTGGGGGACAACATGGGACATCAGGGATCAAATCTGGATTGGCCAAGTGCAAGGTAAGTGCCCTACCAGCTGTAGTATCTCTCCCACCCCTTAAAGTTATTTTGTTAAGTGAAATAAGAAACTAACAGATGGTTTCATTGATGTGGGGAACATTAATAACTGAAGCACAGAAGATGGCAAAAAAAAAAAAACCTGGCATGGGGGAGATGATCCAAAAGATCTGAGCATATGCATTGCATGTAGGACCCCTGGTTTCAATACTTCACACTGGACACTGAATTGGGAGTAACCCCTGAGTAACACTGGCTGTGTCCCAACACAGAAACAAACATTTAACTCCTGAGCTTGGTGAAAACTAGGCAGGCAAGGAGTGAGAAGAGAGAAATGGGAAGATAGTGAGATGACATCAGAACTTTGGTGACAAAGAAATGTTAAACACATGAAGAGGTGTTAAAGCAATACCTCTGAAATTCTTTAATATTGTAAACCAGTAACAATTTTAAAAATGTCTAAATAAACCCAATTTTAAAAAATGGTTGTCAGACTCACGAATGAATCTCAGAACAAAGTAGCATGCCCAGAGATGTTCCAAACCTTGCGCCAGGCCAATTACACTGGGGTGCCTTAGATGGGAGCAGCGACTGTCCTTCCACCTGCCCACTAAGAATCTCAGTGGCCGCAACCTCCAGAACCTAATGAAAAACCCAGGGACGCGGGATCAGTGACTGAAAACTCCAGGCCTCAAGGGATCAGGGACGGGTTGATCCTTCCCATCTTCCTGCCCCTTTGGGTCCTGGCTGTCATGTCCCTGAACTGCCTCCGGGTGTCATTTAGCACATTAATGGCCGTGATTCAGAGACTCACAAATGAATCTTGGAAGGAATCAGCTCACTGCAGAGATGTCTTCAGGCCCCAATTATTTAAAAGTTTAGAATTTCAGGAGCATGTTTTGAAACCGTGCAACATCTCATGCTATTCATAACAAGCAATACGAAATATACTATCTAGCATCTACCTGTGGAGCAGGCTTGAGCAGTGGTGGGAAAATTTGAAATAATGGTGATGGGAAGGTGTAATGGTGGTGGGACCGGTGCTGAAATGGTGAATGTATTCAATTATTGTGAACAACTTTATGAAAAATAAAATTTGGGGAAAAAAAGAAAAATGGTTGTCTTAGAAGTACTTAATTAGAATAAAGTAGTTCATTATAAATAAGGTTGTTACATTAGTGCCTTATAGATTATGGTTATAACCAAGTGACCTGCTCAAATTTATACCAATAAAGTGATTCAGCTGGAATTTAAATCCCAGTCCGACTGACTCCAGACTCAATTTACCCTGCATGGTCTGCACTGTGGGACTCAACTCTGACCTCACTTTCTGCAATACTCGAATGCTTCATCTACACTCTTGGATGTAGAGATGCCCTGGCCTAGAATGTTCTTCCTGATCCTCTCCAATCACTCCCTGACCTTTGATTCTTACTCCAAGTTACACACTTTTCTGGGAAGGCCATCCCTCACAACAGAATAGATTTTCTTTCTTTTCCTTTCCTGCTTTCACCGGGACCCTACACATTTCCATCCAGCTACTTAATTGAAATGATTAACTCAGGTATATAATCTGTCATTCTTTCAGATTATAAGACCCCAAGAGCTGTATTAGAGTTGTTACTATATTCAAGTACTGGATCCACAAAAAGTACGCAAATATGTATACCCCTCTCCCACCAATAGTTAATAGTTTCTTGATTTTTATTTAGGCACGATGGTGGGAGAGAACCTTGGGACAGTGGTGGAGGAACGTGCTGGTGGGAATGCCGACTGGTCCAGTCTTTTTGAAAAACAATATGGACAGTCCTCAGAAAACTGGAAAGTGAGCTCCCATTTGACCAAGGAATACCATTTCTGGGAATATACCGTTGGGGCCCAAAAACACACAGCAGAAACAGCATCTGCACTTCTATGTTCACTGCAGCACTATTCAAAATAGCCAGAATCTGGAAACAACCTGAGTGCCCAAGAACAGATGAACGGCTAAAGAAACTATGCTACGTCTACACAATGGAAAACTACACAGCTGGTAGGACAAATGAGGTCATGACATTTGCCTAGAAATGGGTGGACTTGGAGAGTATCATGCTGAGTGAAATGAGTCAGAAAGAGAGGGACAGATATGGAAGGACTAAAACAGTAGGAAACTAATATCCATGGCTAGTTAAACAGGATAGGCAGAATGGTCAGTTGGGAATTACCTCTAGGGTGTGGGGAATGGAGGGTACTTAAGATAGAAGAAGGTCCCAAGGTTCTCTCCCACCCCATGACCCCACCCCCACCCTGCTCGGCAAACTCATTCTTTAGGTTGACTCGCAGGATTGTTAACTCCAAGATAATACCTCTTATCTAGCCATTGGTTATTCCCTTCCTAGGTTTCTTCAAATTCCACATAAGACATCATTCTGTATTTGTCTCTCTCCCTCGAACTTCACGCAGCTTGATACACTCTAATTTGATCCTCAAAGCAGTGAACTGCATGATTTCATCTTTCAGTAGGCAGGCAAATGATTGAACCATCAATGAAGAGCTTCTGTCTCGTGGCTTAGCTCCAGACTGATACCATGCTTCTGTTGCCCCTATGTTACTTTCCGGCCTCCTTTTATTGCTCCCTCTCCTCCATTTCTCCCCTTCCTTGGCATTTTTTGTTTCTATAATCTAGAGCCAATGTTATGCCTACCATTCCCTAGACAAGTTATTCTATATACTACTACATAGTGAAAGCATCTGGTATTTGTCCATTTCCTTTCGACAAATTTCCTTGGACTTCACTTAACAAAAGACCCTCCAGTTCCATCCAAATTGTAGAAAATTGCATGATTTTCTCCTTCCTTGTGGCTGCATAGTATTCTGTTGTGCTGAGATATAATACCTTCATTATTCACTCTTCAATAGACACCTGGGTCGATCCTATATTCTAGCATTTTTGGGGGGGGTTGGGTCACACCTGGCGATGCACAGGGGTTACTCCTGGTTCTGCACTCAGGAATTACCCCTGGCAATGCTCAGGGGGCCATATGGGATGCTGGGAATCGAACCTGGGTTGGCCGCGTGCAAAGCAAACGCCCTACCCGCTGTGCTATTGCTCTAGCCCTATTCTGGCTATTTAAACTGTCAGAATGTACCTTCAAAAGTGCAGCTATTGGTCCCTATTTTCTTGATGATTTAGACCACAACTCATGTGCACTGTTTCTTGGTTGTCTTGGCACTTTTGTTTTTCCTGTAAAGTTTTTTTTTTCTTTCAGATGTACATCATGTACAGAAACTCCCACATATTCTGGTTCTCATTTTCATCTCCTCTTCCTCTAGACCACCTGAATCTCTTGCCTGTTCCATTTTCTGGTCTCATAGGACCACCTTAACATGATGCACAAAACACACCTGCCATTTCTGTATGCTTCATGCCCAAACCACTGCCTCCCTTTCTTTAGATTTTTGACTCAACTTTCTAAAAAGCCCTCCTGTGCCCCCATTCCAGCTTACCAGCACCACAACCAAGTTCTCTCTTCTGATCCGTGCTGTGAGCCAGATGCATTCACCGCAGAACAAGGAGTTCCTTTACTGACGGTCCCGCGTGGCACGAGAGACGACAGAGTCCCAGGAGGTGTTCTGGTCCCATCTTATCAAGTCCCCTCGCCTGGGGAATTTCTGAGATGAAACAAATACTGAAAAATGAAACTTGAGCATTTCCGACACCTCTTGTTGGAAAGATGATTCACAGGCACAGAGCTGCCTCCGGGCTGAGGCAGCATTCATCTTGGAGACAGCTCCTCGACATCTTCTTTTCAAACACTTCTATGATGTAGCGTCTCATGAATTCGAGTGACGAACCTGACAGTTGGTACTGCCACAGGTGAGCTGGTGTTGTGACAAAATCACCACTAACAGGGATCACGCAACCCCGAAGAAAACTGTTTGCTACAGAATGTTTTCCACATAGATTTCCCTCCCATGGTAAGTAGTTAATTAATACGAATTCTGAGAAGATGAATTCTGAGATGAGAACAGATAGACATTATATTTCTTGTTGCTACCATTCAGAGGTGTTGCTACCATTCAGAGGTACTAAGTATGTTACAAGAGGTCTGCTCTCTATGAGTACAGCTCAGAAGGCTAAATACAAAGAAGAAAACATCAACTCCTTTATATCATAAGATGTAAATTAACACAGAGTCCAAATAAAGATTCTGTGTCTGGAATGATAATACAGTGAGGAGGGTGTTTGCCTTGCATGCAGCTGACCCAGGTTCAATCCCCGGCATCCATTATGGTTCCCCGAGCACCACCAGGAATAATTCCTGAGTGCACAGACAGGGGTAACCACTGAGCATCACTAGGCTTGACCCCAAAAGCAAATAAATAAATAAATTAAATAAAGAGACTAATGCGACACAGCAAAAAATAATAAAAACAAATGTGACTTGTAAGAGAGAAATTTATAGGGCAATTTATAGGCACTAGCCTGGAGACATGTTTGGCCTCTCATTGTTTTCATCACATTTTTGGAGTCCTTCCAAACCTATTTATTTACAAGCACAGGAAACATCCAGGTCCTCACAACTGGAATTATTTGTTTTACCAAGAAAGTGGCGGCCTCAGATGTGGAGGGGAGCAGGAACAACACAACTGAACGGAAGCAGTCACAAGTGATAAAGCAAGTCACAAGGGCCACGCCGCACGCTGCACTATTTCTGATCTGGCAGGTGGAAGAAGTAAGCACCTGACAAGCTAATGTCGCCTGTGAATGAGCTTATCATTTGGAAAATCCTGTGCTAACCAAGCAAATTTCCTCTTGAAGGAACAAATCTTGTCAAGAAATCTCCAGGGCTGAGTTAAGTTGGCCAGAAGGGGAGAGACAGACACAGAATAATCTCTCATGTGTAGAGATATAATGAAACACGGTAGTGGGGGTAAAAGGTGCACCATAGAAACAGAGACTGAGACCTGGGTTCCAGGAGGACGCTCACTACAGGGGAGAATGGGACACAGGAATGATGGTGGGAGGAAATGGACACTCGGGTGGAGGGTGTGGTACTGGAGATGGAAAAGGAAAGGAAGGAAGGAACTCCAGTCAGCCCTGACTCCCAACCCAGACCTGAACCTCTGCACCTGCTTCCAAAACATCTCTGCTTTCTTGTGGGCCACACCGGCAATGCTTAGGGCATACTCCTGAGCTCAGGACTCACCTTAGGTAGGATTCAGGGACCATGTGGAGTGCCTGCAAGGCAGGTCCCCTACCCACTGTGCTCCCTCTACAGTTCCTCCAGAGCACCTTAAAGAATACTCAGTGCCTCGAATCCTCCATAACCTACCCCTTCCACACACTTCTGGGACAAAGAAAACCAAGAAAGGACCAATAGCAACGTTGCCGGCAGGCCTAGAAGGAACAGAAGAGGCTCCGAGCGCTGGGAAGGGGAAGTAAACGTAGTATGACTGTGGGGTATAATGTTCCCGAGTGGCAGCAACTGTGAGAGCCGTGTGAGAAGGTGTCAATCTATCGATAGTTCATCTCGAGCTGCTTGACTTCCAGAAAGGAAGAGGCCTGCCAGACACCCTGGGATCTCTTTCCCACAATTAAGCCAAGGATATAGAAAAGAAAATGTTCCAGATTTAAAGACAACAAGGACGGAACCAGATGAGGGTGCAAAGAACGCCTCCTGTTGGACCAGTCAGCTGGGAAGGGTGGGACGTGACACTGAGTGACATCCAAACATGGGCTTGTGTGAGGTAGGCCCACTGATAACTGTGGGAGTCAAGATCCCCATCTGCTGAGCCCGGGTTGGTCATGCAACGGGAGGGAGCCTGTGTTACGTGCCAGGACCTGGCCTCAGGAGCACCTGCTGCCCTGCTGTCAGCCTCTGTGAGCTGCCCTGAGCCTCCCATGCTTGGTAAAAGCTGCTGTGCTTCCGGGGGGAGGGGAAGGAAGGCCCCAGTGTCGCTGTCTGAGACAGAGGGCTGCCCCATGGCCGACTCGGCACCAAGGACACATCACCAAGGTACAGATCACCAAGGACAACCATCCCGGCTCGTCAAGTGCAGCCCAATCGCCCAGTGACCACCACAGGAGGGAGACCAGGCTAGACCAACAGAGAAGTGCCCGGAATCATGAGAAAACAAATCACTAAGCAGCTACACTTTACAGTGGCTTGATATGCTGTGATACATAATTTAGACACGCTGGAGATTAAGGGAACCAGAATTTTACTTTCCAGAAAGACAGAGAGCACCAATGGGGATGGGGAGCAGGGGGGGAAGGCTACAAAATTAAATGAACATTATAGTCTTCTTTAATAAAACACAAGTACACAGAGAAACAGAAAAATCATGAAGGAAGTGACAATAGAGAAAAATACAAAGCAGAACGCAGGCAGGATGGTGAAAATAAGCTCTTGTTTCTTCTTTTTCTTTTTCTTTTTGTTTTTGGGGGCTAGCACAGTGGGTAGGGCATTTGCCTTGCAAGTACCCAACATGGTCGACCCGAATTCGATTCCTCCGCCCCTCTCGGAGAGCCCGGCAAGCTACCGAGAGTATCTCGCCCGCACGGCAAAGCCTGGCAACCTACCCATGATGTATTTGATATGCCAAACACAGTAACAAGTCTCACAATGTTACTGGGACCGCTCGAGCACAATCGATGAACAACTGGAGGACAGTGACAGTGCTTCTGTGGTCATTAGTGCTGAGTTATTGAAAGGCTCACAAGATTAGTTGAATATCCTCTTCCCTCAAAGACCTCTTAAATTGACCAAGAAATTGTCATTGCTACTTTGCTCCCAAGATACTTCTAATTAGAAAAACTCATTTCATTGATAGTGTCTATCAATAATTAAAAATTCTGGAGGCTGGAGAGATAGTACAATGGGTAGGGCACTTGCTGTGCATGACACAAATCTGGATTCAATCCTCAGCATCCCATATGGTCCCCCAAGCACTATCAGGAGTAATTCCTGTGTACAGAGCCAAGAGTAACTCGTGGGCACAGCTGAGTGTGGCCCAAAAACAACAGCAACAACAATAACTGCTTTGTTTTGGAGATGGTGACTCGGTGAAGAATTAGGCTAAATACCTTTCTTTGGTGAAACCAAATGTAGATGATATGGACTGACCTGGAAAAAAAAACATCTGCTCATGGTGGGCACACAGGGTCAGGGTGCGGATATGATTGAGATGGTGTGCCCAAGAGGGTCACGGTCTTGGTCCAGAGCAATAGTACAGCAGATACGGTGCTGATGCTTGCACAACATCAGGTCCATCCAGGAGCCATCCCTGAACATTGAGCCAGAAATAAGCCCTGAACACGCTGAGTGTGGCCCCAAAACATGAAACAAAACATATAAATAAAGAAGGTCAGAGTCTATGTAAACTCAATCAGCCAGGTGGGACAAATGCCACCAACAAGCACGACACATTGTGGACAGAAAGGCCAAATTCACAGGCTTGAAACTAGAAATAATATGTGTGGAAGTAGAGTTAAAAGAACCCTCTTCCATTGGACAGTCAGGCTTGGGCCCGCAGTGATGAAACTTGTTGGGTCTCACGGGATGGGGGGGGAGGTGGATCCGGGCCTGTCCTCCCCACCCTAACAAGACCCCAAGT